>JAHBCN010017871.1:0-17771 GCA_019359885.1 Listronotus oregonensis
TTTCTACATTATCCCTACGAAAAGTTATTAACAAATTTTTTAATAATTTTGAATATGGTATTTATTCGGGCCGCAATAGGTCCATCCTGTTTGGGTCAACTAGGTAATCATTTATTAACTGCAAGTTTTTATTCATTCTAACACTTATTTTGGGGTGCAATTTAGCTGTTATTTTTACCTGATGGTTTGGCCCAAAATCATATCCCCTTATTTCTTACCGTTTTGAAACCCCAATGATGATCAAAAATTTAAAACGCCCTATACACAACGGACGGCTAATAAAAATTAAAACATACACTTTACAAGTTTCATCAACTTATAATTCTTATATTATAACTATTTTTTTATCCATTAACACTCTCCAAAATATGCAGGGTGTAAAAAGTATAATGATCATAATTTTAATGGGCGATAGTGGAGCTCAAAACAAGTCAAAGCTCATATAACTTTTTGTGTCAAAACTTGACAGATTTTTGTCTTAACGATGTAAAAGTTTGAGCTTTAAAAGCAATTATTTCTGAAGGCCTTAACCACAAACTTTTCTCTAATCGCTAGCAGTAGATTCATTTGCTAAAAAAATAAACAAAGTTTCAAATGTTTCAATCTAGAAATAAAAAACATAAATAATAATAATATTTTTCCCCAATTAAAAATGTAAAAAACAACAGAGCAACCTAGCTAGAAGCCTTGTGTAGTCAGTTGTAAATCTTGTTCAACGTCCGCGACATTTTTGGTTCTTTTAAATCGAGAAAAATACGGTTTATGTTATAAATTTAAAACTGTAGTGTCCAAGATGTGTGCAACCAGAAATCTTATTCTTCAAGCAAAATAAAAAGTTCCGTTTTAAAACATTATAATTTGTCTCTTAAAATGAATATTTTACCTATTTGTGGTGAGAACAATTATTTTTTAATTACAAATATTAACCAAACAATAATGTATTTTTTTTACATAAATTTAATTTCAAATTAAATTGAAAATAAATTGCAAAAGTAAATTTTATTATTTGTATATAAATAAATCTCCTTAAAAAGTGTATATATGCAAAACTGTTGTTGCCAATTTTTAAACTTTAAAAGGCCTATTTCGAAAACAGTTAATGTTGACCCATATGTTTTGGCTTTTTCGACTTGTTTTCAACCACTATCGCCCATTAAAATCGTGAGCATCATACTTTTTACACCCTGTATAAATTAACTAGCAAAGTTAAGTAATTAAACATCCCGCGAAAATCTAACGCATGCGTACAATTAAAAGCCGAAGTGGAATCCGTGGCGCTAGCCGCCAGTTTTCTAACGGAGTGTCGCGCCAGTCGCACTACGGCGTATCAGCTAATAAGACGTAACGTGTTTTCGTGTGCGGTGATTAAATTTTTTACCCAAGTTTAGTTCGTAATTTTAAGTAAAATTGTTATGATTAATGTTTACATTGTTTATTTTGAGCTTTAATTGTTATATTTTTAAAACTAAATGGGTATTTGTATAAAGTTGCATTTTAGTTTTGTGCAAAGGCATGGAGTGCATTCGGACAGGCAGATAGGGGGCACATTCGTACGCGTACGAATGCTCTCCTTTAGATTTTATTAACCACCAGTATATCAAAATTCAATTTTTATGAAGTTGAATATAGTATTACCTTTAAAAATTATCATGCACAATCAGCACCGTAACATATTTTTCCTTTTATGAAGTATTCTACTTCTAACAAAATAAAATATTTTTATTAATTCAACCTTATAATTAATATAAAAAAAGGGAGTTAAAAAATTTAGCAATTGATGATGTAATACAAGGACGGTTGTCGTATAGGAGAGCCGCGTTAAAATACACAAACATCAACGTTGGAAAGCAGAGTCAAGATATTTAAAGATGGCTCTAACGCCGATGGACTCCCACGAACTTTTCATTTAAAATTCACGAGTCTACAAGTCTTCTTCTTGGAAGAAAAGGCACGCTTAATTGACTATATACTAATTGCTGCAAAATGCATTATGGGCTAACGATAGTACACATTCGGAAACTTGCCTACAAATACGCGAAAGCGTTAAATTTAAAATATCCAGCGAAATGGGACAAAAATCAAATGGCTGGCTTAGAGTGGATACGTAAATACAAAGAATGAAACGCCAACCTCAGTCTGCGAAAGCCAGAAAACACTAGCACTGCTTGATTATTCGCGTTTAATAAGAATGCAGTCCAAGAGGTCTATAATATTTTGGCGGATATGTTACAGCGACATAATTTTGCTGCCTACAGGATATTCTTTGACAACTCCGTCGTGTCTACTGTATTAAAAACTCCTAAAATTTTGGCTCCTAAATCACAGAAACAAGTGGGACAAATCGTGTCAGCGGAAAGAGGCGAATTAATAACATTTGGTGCTATTATTTCTGAAAGTAGAAATATTATCCCTCCGCTAATTGTATTTCCACGGGTGCACTACAAAGACCATTTTCATGAAGGTGCGCCTGAAGGAAGCTTTGGCGCTGCTAATAGGAGTGGGTGAATAATTGCTGACATATTTGTTTTAGTATTAAAGTACATTCAAAGACACACAATGAGCTCTAAAGAGCATCCGATTTTACTGCTATGTGATAATCACGAAAGCCACATCAGCTTATAGACTATCACATATGCTCGAGATAATGGCATCATTTTTGTGTCTTTTGCGCCGCACACAAGTCATTGATTGCAACCTTTAAACGTTGGAGTGTTCGGCTCATTCAAGGCAAAGTTGAAAATAGCGTTCAATAATAATTGGCATATGTCGAATCCTGGCAAAACAATAAACATTTATAATATTCCTAAACTGATAAAACTTGCATATTTCGAATCTTTTACCGCAAAAAATATTACAATTGGATTTGAAAAGCCAGGTATATGGCCGTTCAATGAAATGGCCTTCAGCGATGAAGATTTCGCTCCTATTAAAGTGTATGCTTCAAATAATTCGGTAAAAGTGCCACCTCATCTGAAAAGAAGTACTGTCGCTCTAGAACTACAGTTTAAACGAACTTAATTCAAGTCAAAAGAAAAAGAAAGCTAAGAAAATAGAAAGCGATGAAAATTCAGAGGAATCTGAAGGATCGCAATTTAGCTTGCGTTTGATTTAGAAATGGACGAAGAGACTGATGATCGAAGTATCAATAAGAATTTAAATGTGGTACCAGATAAAATCAAAGATAATTGTAATATTTTGGTAAAGTTTAAAAAAAAGACTTCTGTTGTTTATTACGTCGGAAAAGTTCTCAGTCATTACTGAGATGAAGATATCTTATCTTTGAAAGAAAGCGGGATTAACATGGTCATTCTTTTTCCCTGATATAGAAGACATACACACTGTGTATATCAGCGATGTCGCCATGATCCTCCCAGATTCTCAACCACGAACGGGCTGTACAGCTAGAATGGCCAGACTTTATACTTTTGCAGTTAATTTAAATAATTATAATGCACAATTAGTTCCAAAAGCTTAGTAAACTAAGGATGAACGATTTTATTTTTTGTTATTTTTCTAAAGAAAAATTTATCGACTATTAGTCAAGTCACATATTAATAAATAATTTTTTTGATAAATAAATATTTTTATAATAATTTTGAAAAATTTAACTCCTTTAATTGGCTTTATAATTACTCTGTATGAATCTACCCCAGGGCGTACGAAAGTACCCCACCTACTGTACGAACGTACCCCGAACGTGAGGTACGTTCGTACAAATATCTTATCGTAGAAAAATGGCTATAACACTTTAATCTTTTGACCTAATAGTTTCGGACTTTTTTGTTACAAAGTACAATATATTTGTTACACTTAGGTACATAAACTAGATAAATTCGACAGGTAATCATAAAGTAAAAAATAAAATCTAAACATCTAAAATCTAATATTTGATAAAATAGCTTGGGTTCTTTAAGTAAAATAGAGTTTTTAAGTCCTTTCCATTACTTAAAGCAGTAAAAATAAACTTTATGATTAATTTAACATTAAAAGACCACCAGAAAATCCACACAGTTACCTTGATTTTAGGTGTTTTTATCAGATTATGGAATAATTTATAATTTAAAATTTCTTTTTATGTAAATGCTAATGACAAAAATGGATTATGATTCACTTTATCAGAATAGCCCAAGTCTTGGGTGACTTTGTTTTTCAAGGTAATGGACTTCCAAATTCTTTTTGAAATGGGTGGCACCCCTTCATCAGAGTTGCACTGCACATCTACCATATTTGCAGATTTACAAAGTTGCAGTTGTAGATGTAGTGTAATAATTCTGTAAACCAACAATTAAATATTTTCCATTTAAGAATGGTTTTTTTTCATTGTTGCGTTAGTATTTATCAAGACACAAATTTATTCAAAAATACATTTTTCAGCAAATGTGCTTTTTTATTACCCTATTTTTTCTGTTACACAATAAGTTTAAAAGTTTTATTTTCAGGTTTTTCGCCAGCCTTAAAACTGAAAAGAAATCGGACAAGTTTTATTAAAAAAACTTATTGCACTTAAACTTTTATTATACCATATTTAGGGAAATGGGAAAATTTTCAAGTAAATTAAATTTTGCCTTAAAAAAATTTATCTAGGTTATTTACAAAAAGAGGGACTGTAAACCAGCTAAAATATTGGTCAAGAATTGAAGCATTAGGATTGCAGCAAATATGTCTGTGCTTTATGAAGCTAATTGTGCAAACTGTAATGTAAAATATATTGGTCAAAGTAAATCGCTATTTTAAACTAGACTTAAATACCATGAAACTTAATTAATGAACTATGGAAAAAATATAGATATTCTAATACAAAGCGCAAAAGAACTTATTTACAGATTTAAATATTTTTAAATTACTGTATAGAAATCCTTTTTAAACAAATTAAAAATCTTAATTAACCCTATTTATTAGTGATATATTGCCATATATATACTTTCAAAATACCCCTATATTTTTTAACTTTATCGGTTTCAAAGCGTCAAAGAATATTTTAGAAAAATAATTTTTAATATTTATGTGAATAATTCATTTTTTTTTATCTTGGGACAGTCCAGGAAGGCTAATGCCTAAGTACTAACGTACCGTGGGTGTCTTAAGTGTGGTGAGAGGGAGCTTGTTCACACGGGACTTAAATATTTGGAGATTGGGAGGAGAAGAAAAAATTTCTGCGGGCAGCAGGTTCCACAGTCTTGACACTCTAGGGATGAAGGAACGAAGAAAGCGAGAAGTTCGGGGCCTCTCTAACTGAACTCTAAAATGATGCATAAAAGTTGCACTACGTGTTGCTCTGTTGGGAGCTACCAGAGAAGAAATTATACTGGCCAATTCCTCTGCGCAAAAGCCCTAAAAATACCTATAGAAGAGCGACAGATCCCCTATAGCTCGACGGTGGGCAAAAAGAGGAAGCCTTTCTATGAGCGTGGGATCATTAATAGGACGAACGGCTCTTCTTTGAATAGAGTCCAGAATGCTAAGTGTTGTAGGGGACGCCATTCCCCAGACATAAGAACAATATTCTAAAGAGGATCTGATTTGGGATACATGCAGAGTGTACAGATTGAAAGAAGAAAAATATTTTCTGGCTCGGAAGAGGAATCCAAGTTTTTTTGAAGCTGCCGAGGTTATGGATGTAATGTGTTTGTGCCAGTTGAGGTTATTCTCAAAAGTAACGCCGACAAGATTAAACGACTCTTTGTTCTGCAGAACTTGGCCGCTCATATGTAAGAGATGAGCATTGGCAGACTTTTTTCGCGACAGCGAACATGACTGTGTTGTCGAGGCATTAAACTGAACAAGGTGGTTTAAGAAATTGAATACTGGAATGGAGGATACTATCGTCAGCAAAACTATGAATGGGATTGATTGTGGAAGAGAGAAGATCGTTAATGTGTAGAAGAAACAGCGTAGGTGCCAGCACTGAGCCGTGGGGCACCCCAGCGTTAATTTGGTAGAAGCTAGAGAAATGACCATCTACACTAACTGATCTACGTCGATTAGAAAGGAAACTGGAAAGCCATGAGCAAAGCTTAGGTGGAAGACCGTAAGAAGGAAGTTTGTTAAAAAGTCCATCATGCCAGACGTGATCGAAAGCTTTAGATATGTCAAGAGCAACGATCTGGGATTCACCAAGAAACTCAAGGGACTTGTTCCAGTTGTGTGAGACAAAGAAAAGAAGATCAGCTATGGATCTACTGTGACGGAATCCATATTGTCTATCATGTAAGATCTTATGTTTTTCCAGATACTTTAAGATTTGGGAATTAATGAATTTTTCCATTACTTTGCAAACAACTGAAAGAAGAGATATAGGTCTATAGTTAGAAGGGAAAGTTTTGGATCCTTTTTTGGGGACAGGTTGCACACGTGCATCTTTCCAACTCTCCCGGAAAATGCCCGTGTCGTAAGAAATTCAAAAGAGGCGAGTTAGTGGATGCAAGCTCGGGAGCACATTTTTTTAAGACAATTGCTGGTATGCCATCCAGCTCAGACGATTTTTTAGTATTAAGAGAAGAAAGAATACGCTTGATCTGTTTGACTTTAAAAATTATATCGGACATTTTTTGAGAAACAGGGACAACTGTTGGAAGAGGAAGATTAGTAGGAGGACCAAGCGTAGAATTGGCAGCAAATCGCTTGGTAAATAGTTCGGCTTTTCCCCTGGAGGTGGAGACAATTCCATCTTCAGAGATTAGAGGTGGAAAAGAATTTGTGCAAAAGTTTTGACTAATATTTTTGGCAAAGGACCAAAAAGCTTTACTGCCATTTGAGCAAGAGAGAAGTTTATCTTTTATCCGATTGTTAAAATGGTCTTTTGCTTCTGAGATGGTCTGATTATACTGATTTCTTGCTTTAATGCTAGCCTGTCGATTTTCGGGACTGGGGTTTTGTACTGTTTTGTTACTGTAAATTATAATTTAGGTTCCAGGTAAGGAATGTATTTTTTTGTAATATTTTACTTTTGGTTTGGAAAATAAATATAATAACAGAACAGCATTCTCTATTATCGCCTAGGTTAACAGATCCATAAATATTAAACCAAGCAAATATTTCTGAAATCTCGCGTGGCACATATTAAAATACTCATATGTTCAACGATTTATTTGGGTTCGATTGCATCAAGGCAAATTCATATTTATCTAATTTAACTTTTATGTTCCCGCTGTAGAATACGCGCGTGCCAATATCGGGGTAGGCAGATTTAAATTTATCTGACTAGGAGAGTTTATACATTGTTTTATGCTTTGTTATTTTTAAAAAATGTTTTTAATCCAAATTTTAAATTGGGTGTATTTTTTTACTACAAAGTGTTAATTATTTGGGTAAACAATATTTACGTTGTCTTCTTTTAAGCTTTGCCACTATACTTTATATATTTCTGGTGTTAAGAATCTATGTTTAATGTTTTTATGTATTTCATTTTGCTGTCTGATACTATATACATAAAAAATATTTAAAGCAGTATGTCGAACATTAATATTTATTTTAAGAATATATATAATAAATAAAACGATAATGCTATGAATACAACTAAAAATTGAATTTTAATAAATACCTTTGAAATTTGTCAGAAAGCTAAATTAATATGTTACGTTATAATTCCTCTGCATAAACTAATTAAGGTTTAAATATTTATTACACTAACATAATTTGGTGTTTGCCTATGTCTACCTTTTCCATTGGCGTAATATGTGTGATCTGACTATGATTTTATTAATAGTTCCAGCTAGCCGTAGTGGGTTTTGAATTGGCTAAGACTACTACCTTTTACACTTATATATTTCTTATTTTTTGTTAATACAATCATAAGGTGCAAAAAGTACAAGACTGTAATAATTTTTTGTTTTTTTGTTGTTTTAAATTAATTATACCTTGTTATTAGTTACAATTCATTTACATATTAGAAACTGAATATCGAGGTACAAAGTATATTTGAGATATGTGGGAAAATAGTTCTCTTAATTTCCTTAATCATGGCTGTTTTAAATGAACAATTTAGGTTTGCCTTCAATTTTAAAATTCTGTGATGTTCCAGTATATGTATAAGATTTGACTTTTAAAAATTAAAAAAAAAACGAATGTGCAGTAATTTATGCCATATAATAATGTTGTTATAATCTGCATTTATTTTGGTATATAAATAACAATATTCATATTAATTTTTTCATTTGGGATATAACTAAGCAGAATTGTCTTTACTCTTTATTGTAGTAGTACATTGGGTCTTTTTCTATTAAAAAAAATATATATATAAAATAAAGTTTTAAGTAAAATATTCGTGATCGTTTAAACTTTTATCTATTTCTATTATTAAATGTAAATGTACACACTTTTATTTAATACTTTTTTAGTTCAAATACTAGGTTTTCCTCTGGGTTTTGAAGTAAAGTGCATACATCTGCTAGGTCGACCTCTGCAGTATCTTCAACATTTGGGAAAATGAATGATTTGAAATCCTTTTTTCTTAGGCAACTGATTTGTACTTCAGTATCCTTAGCTCTTAATATTTTAGTTACGAACTTTTTCTCTACCTCAGGTGTAGTATTTTTGTTGTACAAAAACTTGCAAATTAAAAATTTACCCGGGTCAAGTGTTGCATGGTCAATCGAACGCTTTTCTGTTAAAGATAGTAATCTTGCGAAAGGAATGTTATCCGAATTGGTGTCACTGTCATCCAGAGGTTCGGGGTTTTCAGATTCGATTTCGTTTTCAGAATAGCTGTCAGCATTATTTTCGTACGGAATATATACCTCCTTTTCAGCTTCGTTGGCGGTATTACGTATAGGACTGTCAGTTTGCATATTACTATTACAACTGCCGGTAGGTTAATTAGAAACATCTACTGCTGTAACTGCTATACCAGAGAAAACATCTAGTTTTTTGCGTCTATGTGGTTTAGGAGGGTATTAGCCATTCTGGTGCTTCGAAGGTGTGCACTAAATGCTTCACACCATTTAGGGCGGTTTTCTGCTTATGCAGTCTGATGTTCCGTGACAGATGGTAGGCATTTAAAACCTCATTACGATTGATCGGTAATATTCCGCAAGCACGAAATCCGGATTGAATATTTTTTTCTTCGGTTTAAACAATGAAATCTAAAGTTTTTTTAAAGAAGCGGAAAATACTCCTTAGGAATTGCACCGCGGTGACGCTTTTTCCAATCCAGAAGGGTAGACTACCAATCTTATCCGTCATATTTGTCTCGTCGTAGTTAAAGATATTTTCTGGAGGTACACCCAACCAGTTTCCAAATTTTTAAAATAGTTGTCATTGATTGTCTTAGAGACCGCAGACCTCTGACGTTTAATATTCTCACTGAGGCGGGCAGATAACACATTTTTGTGTCACTCCATAAATGCTTTAATCCACTTTCAACTGAGTTCATTGTTTTTAAATCGTTTTTTGACTACACCTTTTTGATCCAGTTGTCCTTTAACAATAGTTCGAACATCACTGGAAGTCAAAGGATAACTCCAGTTAGTGGCAGTTAAAATACCATGTAGTAGATGATTTTCATCGATGGATGAGAGGACGTTTCGTCTACTATTTTTTGAAATATGCTTGGCCCGATACCTATTAGACAATGTTGACTTTGGCACATTGTATAATTCTGCTGCAGCTCTGATGCCCAATCTGCCTCTAGCAACTGCCTCTTATGCCTTTTCTACAAAAGTTTTCTCATAATTCTTATATTTTTCCAGTTTTGTTGTCTTTTTAGGAGCCATAACAATTTCTGGAATAAAAAAATATACTCAAAACAAAAAAAATACTTGTAAAAATATGCTTCCTAAGTCGATTAGAAGGGAAACTGGAATCAAGAACAAAGTTTATGTAAAAGACTGTGGAAACAAAGTTTATTAGCGAGCGCATTCTGCCAGACCTGGTCAAAATTAGTTAGAAGAGGAAGAATAACGGGAGAATCAAGGGTAGAATTAAAAACAAATTGTTTGACAAAAAGTTTAGCTTTTTCTTTAAAGGAAGAAACAATTTCATGCTTAAATAGTAAGGACGAAATAAAAATTGTACAACAGTTCTTGCTAATGTTTTTGGCAGAAAAGCAAAAGAATTAAGTGCCATTCGAGCAAGAAAGGGCATTATCTTTTAGCCGATTTTCTTTGGCTTCTGACATAGTTTGGTTATCCTGAATACTTGCGTTGGTGCTAGCCTGCCAATTTTTGGAACTAGGGTTTTAAAGAAACGTTTTGTGTCCTACCACAGGCTTTCGAAAGCCACGGCTTGTGATTTGAAGGTTTGGTGTTCTTTTTGGTATAAGGAACTTGGGTTTCAATGCCCAGTTTAATTGTTTCGGTAAGTTGTTTACAAATTTCGGACAGATCATAAATTAAAAAGCAGGTAGGATCCCAAGGATAGGTGGCAAAGAAATCTCTTCTACCCCTATATTTGTTTGCCTCAGGATGAGTAGAGTATGATACAGTGACCAAGCCATGTTTCGAGTTAATAGGGAAAGCAGTTACTAGAAATTTGGTTTTTTAAAGGGTTTCTTAATATAATTTAAGATTCTTACATTTTATTAAAAAATGCAGGTAATATTACATCTAAAGTGACAAAATATTTGCATCCTTTTCCTAGACAATTGCTGTTTTAGTTTAATAAATATAAAAAAAACTTATTTTTAATTTTTTTTACTCACTGCTGTATATTATTCATCTGTTCTTTTCAAAAACAAAATAATTTAAAAAATATGTATACTCAGATTTGTTCAGAAGGTTGTTCGTGTCTTCTAAATTTTAAATTATTTTAATCTATCAATTTTAATAATGGTTAATAAGCTAGCCTTAAGCTAACACAGACCCTTATTATTTTAAATTTATTACGTTTTCTTCCTAATAAATTAACTGAAAAAAATATTTTTCTTAATTTAATAACGTGTCCAAAGCTCAAAGAAAATTTTAGAGAAAACAGGCTTTTTACTGCAACAGCGATTTATATACAAGAATGCCTACTATTTTTTTATAAGAATAAACACTGTTTGAAAACAATAAGCCACAAACGGCATATCCAACAAGATCTCTAACAATAAATAATATGAATCCAAATCATAGATTAACTAGTACTGTAAAAGAGGCATACTACAACTGCATTCGATTCTACAAGTCTCTGCCAAATTATGTAAAAATAATAAATACTATTAGGGATTAAAAAATGTATCTTTAAACTATTAGTAGAAGTCATAGATAACCTAACTTTCGATTTATAATGGATAATCGCATTCATGGCAAGTTTATGTTAGTGTCATTTAGCATGCGTATTTAAAAAGCAGAACCAGTGCCGGACTTGGAATCAATTAAACGCGTAACTGTCGACATAACACTGTTTTATGTCAGTTCAAAAAATACGAAGTTTGAACGCTTTCTGTATATTTAAAGGGTTTTGCTTTGGTTGGGGATCAGTAAAGGGATCGTGTAATACACTGTCACCTGTCGTGTATTTGACTGGACTTGCAAATGGCCGTACAATAAACGGTTTTTGCGAGATTGGAACAACCTTATAGACAGGAGGGTAACAAAAAATGTTGGTACAAATAACTTTAACTCTTTTCCTGTTTAGACTTATTTTTTCGATAGCGAGAAAAAGATATTGTAATCATCTTAAATGTATTTATACAAAAAGAGTATATATTTACTAGAGACAGCCTTGCCGTTTGGCAGTGCGAAAGAGAAAATAGAATCATAGTATAACCTTTCTCCGTGACTCCAACGTGCCGATTGATCGACGCGGAAATATCGACCAATCAACACGCAGAGCGGGGTTTATATATATATTTCTTTTACCGACCAATGAGCAGGTTGGAGGGAGAGAAAGGTTATTCCGCTATTCTTTCTTTTTTTGCACAAATGGTGCTCCAAGGGAATACGTTTTATGTTGTAACCATGGTTACTGACTTTTAGATTGATGCAATACATTTTTTGTTCAGATTTTTTCAATCCGAAATATACAATTATAACGATTTTTTGTCAATTATGATTGTGTTACAAAGATACGTATCGATGAAACAAAAAGTTAATTCTTAGATAAGCCACAAGAGTCATGTTCAGTCACATTCTCTTTCTTTTTATTATTACTAACTATAACGCATCAGTTGTGAACCAGTATCAAAATTCGTGACTTTTCATAGCTAAAGGAATTAGAAGAGCAAAAGGAATTTAAGGAGCTGACAATGGATAATTTTTAAATAAAAAATACACAACCACTTTAGTATAATAAAACACAAAAAAGTCAATAAAAGAGTAAAGCTTGTTTAGAATCTATAATTATATAAAAATTCTATTAAAAATCACTAAATAAGTCAGTCCAAACACTAAAAAATCTCACACAAGCGGTCAAATTCCAAACAAGGCAAAATATTAGCAAAAGCGCGTCAAATTGACAAAGTACGGAACTGGCCGGCGAAGAATGTGAAAATAAAATCGATCTGCTAGTCCGTTCTGCGCATGATTTAAGACCCTAAGTGATGACTACAGACACGGCCCACAGACACATTTTTTCGCCCATAAAATCTGACTTTTGAACCGCGCATCCAATACCCTTTACCGGTCCATATGAGGGTCAGTGGTAGAAGTAGAGCCATATGATTTAAATGAATATCTTAGAAGTGTTGGTAGATAATAAAATAAAAATATAGTCACATTATGTAAATGACACTATTTCATTTTATGTACAACATAAATCTGAAATTCTGAAATAAAGATTGTTTATTATAACATGCGGTACTAAAAAAACCATTAGACACCCGACGTGGTATATGTCCGATTCGCCCTAATGCCTTGCCCGAAATCCTCGTCAAACCTACTCCAGGGCGTAAGACTTGATCAAAAATTATTGAAAAGATCTTCTGGGTTTAAAAACAATGCATGTTCATGTAATTATTTATAAATGCGCTTGAGTGAGTTTCCTGTAAAACATTCATGGGGTTTAAGTAGCTCAAGAGCATTTTGTGCTATTTCACATTATTCTCGTGTTGAAAAATGCCCGCACTTTAATTGCCGTTTTTCATTGTTAAACTAATTAAAGTACACCAAGCTCTGGGGCGCGAAAAAAAAAATTCGGCACATAAAAGCTACTCAGATGATCCATCGCAACCTTCGAGCATATACTACTAGAGGCAGCCTTGCAACTTGGTCGTGCCAACAATGTGCGTAAGAGACAAAGAAGAATAGAAATACAACATTTCTCTCATTCTTTCACTACATGCTGATTGGCTAAATATACTTCGCTCTGCGTGCTGATTGATCGGTGGGGTATATAAATTTTTCTTTCTTCTTCTGTGTATTAACAAAAAACATTGTCTGTAATAATAAAAAAGAATTATCTATTTAAACAGATAGGTCGGTTAAAAACTTACCAAGTCAAAAATCAGTGATATAAAATCGTGAACAGAACTTGGTTTGATTTAAGACTTCATTTCGTAAAGAGGCCGATATTTTTGGATAGGAACTTATTTTACTAATTATTTTTGGTGAGATATTGTTTCCTGTAATAGAAATAAGGACCAATAAGTTTAATTTCTTCATGTAGCTAGCTTATATTAACTAAAGTTGCAGAAAACATTATCAAAAATAGGCACATTGGCTATGGTATTTTTAAGACTTAGACATTGGACTTGTTATGAAAATAACATCGAAAAATAAGTATGTTATTGTATAACAAATTAATTTTGTGAAAAAAATTGACATTGGCTCTTTTAGAACCAAGCCACATAACTAGAGAGAAAACATAGTTTAGTACGAGTTTTAACTAAAAACTAAAAATAAGGTTAATTTTACGTTAAAAAAAATATTGATCTTAAATTTTTTTATTTCTGTTGTCACTCTTACACTAAACGCCTTATACTGCAATCAATCTAGACATTCAAAGGAACACAAATTTACATTAAGCTGAAAGTAAGTAAAATTGTTCAAAACATAATTAAAAATTACATGTCAAAATTTCCCATCGTCCCGGTACATGGAAAACAATTGACTCGAGGTCATAGGTCAAAAAATGGGTTTTTCGCGATTTTCTTTAAAACGGTAAGTTTTATTATAAAATTACTTTATACAAAAAATGTAGACAATGAAGTTATTAATAAAAAAGAGGTATTAATAATTTCTTTTCTAAAAGCCACCGTTTCTGAGATATAACGATTTAAATAGTTGTAAGCTTCATTGTATGCATAATTACGTCACGTATTTACATCCCGGTACCTGTAATATAAGTAAAAATATTTTTCTATTGGTGATTGTTACTTACATTTAGAATATAAAATATACATAAGTATAACTATGAGAATATCAGGTAAAATAAAACCCAGTCACTTAATTTATACGCTATGTATGTACGGAGCTCCTAAAAAAACTACCTGCTTAGATAAGTATCGATTTGCATGTTTTTTTAAAAACACTCGAAATAAAAAACAAGTGCAATTAGCTTGTCTTTCCCCAACCTCAGTTGCTGCTCATCAACATCTTTTTCGGGTATATTACCAACTTCAAGTGTGGCTTGGTTATCAAGCTAGACCCAACAGATTGGGGTTGGGAAGTTGGTCGATAATACATTAGAACGGTTTCAGACTTTACTCCCACCTGTGCCGGAAAAACTGCTAAACACAATTCTTTGCAACTGTAAAAAGGAATGCGGTGCTAAATGTGGTTGCAAAAAAGTTGAACTGTTTTATTTTCTGGCATGCACGAATTGTCAATGTCGGTCGTGTTCTAATGTTGAATCACCAACAACAGAGGATTCGTTTGATACTGACGAACAGACATGCGATACATCGCTATTGACGCAATTCACTTACACCTAAGATAAGAAAGAAGAAGATCAAGAAAAAGAACAACAAGAAGAATTAATCAAGATTATGAATTGGACAAATATATGTTTCTACTGTTTTTTAATTTCCATCGCTTTTATCAATTCTAACCCTTACGAATATCTGTTATTATGCAGTAGTTTCCAATTAAACAGAACTACAACAGACCTGTGGAATAGGCCCGCCGAGGAAACTACGTTTAAAAAACGTGCTAAGTACACTACCTCAGAGGTGGCGTGGAAACGTGTGCATACAATGACGCTTACAACTTTTTGAATTGTTGTATCTCAAGAATATAGGAAAAAAGTATAAATACCTTTTTTATAGATAATTTTATGGCCTACAATTTTTATTTTAAGTAATTTTACGATAAAACTTGCCGTTTTAAGGAAAATCGAGAAAAATCCTTTTTTTTACCTTTGACCTCGAGTCAACTTTTTTCCACGTAACGGAACGATGGGGAATTTTAAAATGTTATTTTTATTTATGTTTTAAACAATTTTACCCACTTTCACCTTGATGTAAATTCATGTACCTTTACTCTTATTTTTTGGTCTAATTTGACCGGATTATTATTGACTTATTCTAACGCTAGAAATACATATTACGTCCGCCTATTCTTATAAAATAACGAAGGCCCACCAAGTTTTATTATTTTAAGTATTTTTTTAAAAAAGGTAAAGTAACTTTTATCGTGTTGTTTTTATCGTTCTTTTTTAGAAGTCAATTTTAAGCTACAAAAGGGGTGCTGGAAAGTGGAGATAAAAACCTTAACTGGATCTTTTCTAGACCATAAATTGTCTGAGTACAGTAAAGTAGTAGACCTAATTAGGCACTGCTGAATGCTAAAAAGTGTGCCCCTTCGTATTTATCTTTGTCCCGTTTAATATCTTTTTCAAGCAAGTATACCCGGAGTAAAAGTTTTAAATTTAAAAATTCTTTAATTAAAACATAAAAGATTGTTGTAACTATAATAACGATAATTGTACTTTCTTCGGTTTCCTACTTACACAAGAAATAAAAATCTCTGTTATCGGTAAGTCATAGAAAAAATATAGTAAAGTCGTATAAACATAAAAAATTTAAATAATATTTAGACACAATAATTGCTTTTATTTACCTCTGATCCTACTTAAAAAAAGGAACAACAAAGCACTTTTTAAAACAGTTTTTTACTGTCCGTAAAAAGGCATTTATTTTTTTGTTACCCGACTTATTTTAATTTCCTCATCGCTATCTCTACGGATTCAAATTCGGGCCTTTATTTTTTATTTAGTTTACCAAAAGCCCTTTTAATTTTTAAACAGCATTACATCACGCTAAAAATACGAGCTTGGTATTTTATTTTTCCTTGTAAAAATAAATTCCTATTTATTTATTACTTATTAGGTCTGGGTGAAGTAGTTTTAATGTTTGATTAAGTAGCGAGTGATACAAAGGTATTTCCAGGACTAAAAGAAGATATACAAAATTAAAAAAAACTATATCCGAAAGTAAGAAATTAAAGTTTATATTTTTAAACTAAACATTAAATGGAATATATTTATATGTCGTTTTAGAAGCAGTACAAGTTTGAAAATAGTTTTCCAAGTTATTTTGAATATTAGATAATAAAGTGAAAAAAATGTAAACATGTTTTATTATTACTTTCTTTTGATGCCTTTTTTTTAATTTTTAGTTAGTAGTAAGTTTTCCACAGTACTATCCAAGAGACGCATATACTTAGTTATATACCTTCCTTACATGGAATTAAAGTTTTCACTGTCTTGCACCAAATCAAGAATTTTTAAATATTTTAAGCACTATTGCGCTAGGCATCTTAAAGTGTTTTTGGTGGGATAAGGACACTAAACTAGATTTGGGATCAATACGGGTTTTAAGTTATTGTTTATTTTTTTGTTAAATAGTTAAGCTTTATTCTTAACGTTATTAAAATTTTGGTTTGTCTATTGCAAAATTACGTAAAACATCATCAGACGTTCCGAAACAGTCTTTTCTATTTTCAAACAAAGGTAAATAATTTACTTCCAAATAAAGCAAAAACTATTTATTTAAGTTTATTTTTAATTCTACTCTTACTCCACACTGGCCCGTCTTTTTTAATAACGCCTTTGTTCCTTATAAAATGTCCGATCTCCCTTTTTTTTAAATACATGCCCTTGCCAGCCCTAAGAAAGGATCTTAAGACTTTCCCTTTGAAGGTTTTAGAAAAATTCACTAATATTCAATTTTAAAGTACTTAGAAAAATCAGAGTTCCCTCACAAAAACCACATCAGGTATTCTTTCTCTCTTTTACGTAACTGCAACGGACCTTTGAGCTTTATGGTGAATTCCAGATCCTTCTCTGGACCTATTTTAAACCCCAACCAGGGTAGGGAAGGTCTGGTATGGTGTGGTTTTTCCCAACAAGCTTCGTTCTTAGATCTTCCACCTAAAATTTGTTTCTTGCTTTTCCCGTTTTTGTTTTATTCGGCGCTTATCAGTTTTTGTAGATGGTCACTTTTCCAGCTTTCACCAAGCTAATGCTCAAGTGCACAGCTTTATTGCTTTTTTCTTTTTCAATTCCTAGTTTTGCTGACGATACTGTTCTTCATTCATATATTCATTTCCCAATCCAGTTTTTAAGCATGATATTTTAAATAGGAGTTGTGCAGATATTTTTTAACAGGACCTTAAAAAATTACACAGATATACAAAAAAAAATTTTGGCTATTAAACCGGACCATGGTATTCCTCGGTATTTCGGCGCCCGAATTCGAATCAGGAGTCAGTTTTGCTTGCAAATTTCGATTTCCCTGCCAAGACGTTGAATTTTAACCACGGATTTAATGTAAGTTGACCCGCGATGATCGAAATGATTCAAGATCCTAAATAAAGAGCTCTGCGTCGAGCCTAGTGTCACCACGAGGCATAGGAAATTGCTCTGGGGTTTACATCTGCAAATATTTGTATTTCTTATTCGAACGTCGAACAAGT
>JAHBCN010017872.1:0-17856 GCA_019359885.1 Listronotus oregonensis
TCCCCAAAAAACAACGCCCCCTTTTAAATGCTTTTGCACTTTTACAAATTAATCCCCTTTTAACAATAAAAGTCAAAAATTTAAATTTTTTCGACTTTTCAAATGAAAAATTCTTCATAAAATCATTATTTTTGGTTTAAAAAAATTTTTTTTCTAAATTCATGACATAAAATTTTTTAAAAAAATTTAAAAATTTTTTTTCCGATTTTTATGGCAAAAAAACAGTAAAAGTTTTGTTCTATACGTTTTCCCGGAAATATCGTTCGAATAATTTTGGGAAAGAATTCTACATTTTAAAAAATTATGAAAGAAAGTTCATATCAACATGGGGTCCCAAATGCGTCAAAAGGTTGTTTGGCGATTCAAAGTGTCACCGAGAAAAAAAGGTTTTTATATCTCTAGAACCGTTTCAGATAGCCATCAGAGTTTTGGCATTTTTTTTTTTTTTTAATAGTAGGTATTTTTCAGTTTTTTTAAAAATTTTTTTTTAATCGGCGCGTACCGAAAAGCCCCCCCCTATCTTTCTCCCCCATTTAATTTGTTCACATTTTTATTAAACGTCATATTTTTGCAGTCTCCTTCAGAAATTCTGATTTTGAGGAATAAATAACATAAAAAAGTTATTCTGTTAGAAAACCCGTCAGGCTAGTCGTTTTCGAAAAAACAATTTTCAAAAGAAAATAGTACATTCATGGTCGTCCACGCAAGAGAGTATTCCCGCATTTTTTGAGAGGCTAGAACATTTTTTTAATAACACTGTTATTAACACAGTTAAAATCGAATAAACTTAACTAAATACTACTTTGATGAAGGAATTTTTATTATTATTTAAACGGCTAGCCTGACGGTTATATATATATACCTATGTCGATATGAACTTTTCTTCATAATTTAACATGTAATTTATTAAGGGGGTTTTTCCCAACCCCCTTTGAAATCCCCAAAAATTTTAAAAAAGGTTTATATTACCGTTCTGGTTTCGCCAGAGTTATAGTTGAAGATTGATCGTTTGTATTTCGCCCAAGGTAAATGCCGCTAAATCATCCGTCTTTAAAAAAGGGGGGGTTCAATGCAAAAACCCCGCTTGCCTTCCTGAACCGAGAAATGGCCAGTGACCCCGTGTTCTGTACCACTGTTTTTTTTGATGGTGAAAAAACGACTAAAATAAATAACCTTTCCGTTTTAACTGATAAAATTCGTATTTAAAATTTAAATTTTTTAAAATTTGGTTTATTAAAAAAACCCTTAAAAAAAATTTAAAAAAATTGTAAGAAGTAGAATAATTTCTTTTATTGATTAACATAAAATTTTAAATTTATATTTATGAATTATTACAATAAGGAAAAATGCAAATGATGCAATATATTCTTTTGTTGAACATTTTTACACGTTTTCAAATGATTAGCAGCTGCTGTTTTTTTGTGATTTAGCTAAAGCTTTTGACTGGGTAAATCATTCTATTTTGTTAAAAAAAACATGAGATGTATGAATTTCGTGGTGTTTTTTTTTTAAATTGGTTCAAGTCAGAAAGATCCCAATTGTACGTTTATATAATGTTATGTCAGAATCAGATATATAAATTGTGATGTTTCTCAGGGTTCTGTTCTTGAACTTTTATTATTTTTATTTATATAAATGATTTAGCTTTACCTAATATAACTGGAATATTTTCAATGTTTGCGGATGATACAATTATTTTATGAAATAACAAAAATACAAATTATTATATGATGTAATTGACAATGATGCTTAAAAAATTAAATCGTGATGTTACTCCCAATTGCTTTCTTTTAATATAAATAAGACTAATCCCTTAACATTTAAATATGTACTTAATAAGATATTTTTAAATGATAAAATTATAAACTCCTCCCTATGTACTAAACTTTTAGGATTTTACGTTGATGTTAAAATAAATTTCAAAAAACATAATAAAAAAATTATGTAGTAAACTTACTTCTAATACACAAATGTAATGGTAATAATAATAACTTTTGTTTTTTGCTGTATAATAAGAAAATTTTAATTATGTAAATTTTTACTTCGAATGTATTGTTTGTCCGTTTAAATTAAACATGAGGCTTCCAAATTTGACAAAAAAATGTTATAAAAAAAAAAATAAAGACTTTGTTTAAGGTGAGTTCATTTTATGTAAGTAAGATGAAATTTTACTATTGACAAATATCTCTAGACATTTTTAATAGACGTTAGCATCAATACAAATTTTAATGTCTTATTATTACCACTACAGAAAATACACAGCGCATAACAACACGATATGCAAGACATCAAATAAGAAAAAAAGTTATTTAATTCTAAAAAACTAGTCATTAATATTGGTTTTTAAAAAGAATCAATCGGATCGTTTGGTTTTTCAATAATATTTTTAAAATTAATTTTTTTTAAAAATTCCCAAAATTTCTTGTTTATTGTTTTATGTCTTTAAAAAAAAAAATATAATTTGAAAAATTCTAAATCATATTAAAGTGGTGAGTCGGGAGGAACCCCAAAAACCCGGTAAATCCCAAACTCCCCGTGAAAATAATTTTAAAAAAACAAAATGTTCTTATCCGATTCTCTTTTTTTTTAAATTATAGCGTAATTAAAAATTTTTAAATAGTTTACTGCTTCTTATAAAAAAGCTGTAGGTACTGATTGTATGGTCCGTTTTGTTGTTCTGACATGTATTAGTGTCGGGATTTAATGCCCCAGCTTTTTTTTTCGAGTTTGTACGAAATTTGGTTTGTTTGTAATTACGCTATATTTTGAAATCAAATAAGAATCGTATAAGAACATATGAGTTTTTTAAAATTATTTTTACGTGTACAATACATACCTGGAGTTTGGTGCGTTCCTTTCGAATCACCCTGTATTTTATAATGAAATTGTAATTCTTTAGGTAAAAAATTACATAATTAGCATTTTATTATTAAACAACAATTTTTTTAAAACTATTATCATTACAATGAATGTGGCCTTTTTTCCAAAAAAATAATTCCTAATTACTGTTACCATTGTTATAGCTTTGGCAACAGTGTTCGTTTATATTGCACCGTGTGAACGTATTTTCCCGCGATGGACGCCCGCAAGCATTTTTTCTTTGTGGCGTCTTAAAAAAAATTGGGGGAAAAGGTTTTTTGAGGCCCCTCGCAAAGCTTTCGGAAAAAAATATTTATGGTAGAACCAGCCTTGAAAAAATGCTGAAAATTATTTTCAAGTTTCTAATTTTACCGATAGACGCGTAAAACTAAGAACACGGATTATTTAAAAATATGCCATATTAACTTATGTCGTAGATAATTTTCTCACAAACTATGTAAAATAAGGAAACTTTTTTCTTTCTAGCGTTTTTCCTAACCTGTCAAATATAGGAAGGAGAGAGGAGCAAACATTTGAAACAAATTAAATAACTGTTTTTTGGCTTAACCGATTTTTATAAACCAGGGCTCGGTTGAAAGAGCTTTTACCGAGGCTTAAGATAGAATATTGGTATAATTAATTCATTTTTTTGTTCTATCCCCAGGGATTGATTTTTATCAAAGTTATAAATTTTGTCAATTTTTTCGAAAATTTTAAATATAATAGTATTATTATTATAGGCCCAGTAGAAAGAAACTGATGAAAACTAAATTTTCGAATTATCTCGAAAAACTGCATTAAGGCTGATTTCTACCCGCAGCACAACGCCTTGCAGCAAAAAATTTTAAAATTTGTCTATGAAACGTTGCCGGCGCCGCGCTTTGGGGGAAAGGCGCCAAAGCATAGGGACAACAGCGTCTTGAATATTTTATTTATGCCTTTTTTTGCTTATTTGTTTGTGGAAAAAAAGAAGTAGGAATGGATAAACAGCGTAAAAAATTCACCTTCTTCGAGTCACGAAAAATGTCATGTACCCAATATTTTCTTTTTTTCTCTTTTTTTTTTTATACTTATCCATATACTACTACAACCGGCAAGTTGTCTGACAAATGATGGGGTTTGGGGTTTTATTTTACTTTAATAAAAACAATTTAACTGATGGGGTGCATATTACATTGCTGCTTTTTTAACCATGCTGCACCGAATCTGCTTAGGTGGGAAGGGTGTATAAAAAAATGCTGCAAACGCTGCCCCGCGTCCCTGCGAAGCGCTGCGATGCGCAGAGGGGAAATCCACTCTTTTCTTTTCCCTATTTTAAGCTGCCAGATAAACAACGCGGCGTTTTTATCGAGAGTGCCGGGATGTCAAAAATCACAGAAAACAGGAACTTTATAGAGGATAAGTGCATTGTTTGTCAAACCTGATAATTTTAAATTTAGTTCTTGTTTATCGCATTTCATCATGATTATTATTAGTAGTAGTGTTGTTAATCGTTATTAAGTAGTGAGTAAGTAAATTATGTCTTATTCTACCACCGAAGCATACGATTTGCTCGCTGTTTTGAAAATTTTGAAAATGCTTCTATTGCTGCAAGACAATATGCTAGAAGATATATCGAAAGACGGCAGTTTAATAAAAAGTGTTTAGACTTTTGACAACCGGTTTAAGAGAAACTGGAAATGTGCATCTTTTTCCAGCACAATGAAGATACAATTAGCCAGTAGTCCGTCCATAATAATAATAAATCAGCTATTATTATACACGAGCCGTGTAATTATGAATGCTGTTATTAAATTGATAATAAACAAATAATAAGGATATTATTGACATTATTTAATATTCGTAGAAAAACAAATGGTTTCTGTTGTCATGGCATTCTCGATAAAAACGACGCGAAACGATTAGAAACTTGAAAATAATTTACAGAACTTCAAGGCTGGTTTTACTATTTTTTTTTTTTGAAAAACCTTTGCGATGAAGGGTTCTCAAGATATCACCGGTGGACGACCTTATCAGGACACCCTGTATAATAAAAGTGGTGTAAATTGGCAAAGTTTGTAATATCTCGTAAAAACGAAAAAAAAAACATAACAGCCAACATCGTGTAGACCGCGCGGGCAAAGCCGCGGTCGAAAAGCTGGCATAGAATAAAATTTAAAAAATTACCTTGGCCATTGTTATTCCAGTCAAGATAGAAACTTTTTTCGGAAGTCGAAGCAATATTCTGACCATTAACTGTTACTGATGAGACTGTAGCATCTGCCTTAAATGCGATTTTAACATTGTTATTCTGAACGGTGGCTGAAAGACCACTTGGTTTTTTGAAATGTAAAATGTGAAGAAACTACAAATGAAAACACTATTAGTAAGGTTATAGGGCTTTTTAGCCCCAACACCCTTAATTGTATCATAGGAAACTAATAACTTGGGCAAAGTACGAAATATTAGGTATTAGAATTAGTGATTTGGCACTCTCTTAATGACTTTATTGTTTTCGAATATATAGGTATTTTTCGAAGGAGTAACAAATATTTTGATAAGATTAGTTTTAAATGAAGTACGATGAACAAATTAAAAACACTTGAGGCAATCTTAAGTATGTAATAATTTTTAATAAACAAATTAATGAAGGTATTGTTACGCAGGTTAAGTATGTTATTTTTCTTAAATCTATGACGAGGGCAAAAAGTAGTTCTCTTATTATTATAAAAATATTTAAATTAAATTTAAACCCTCTTATCATTACAAAACAATTACTTGTTAAATACTACAAGTTTCTATTTTTAAAGGGGCTGTGCTATTTTAAATATATATATATATATATATATATATATATATATTATATATATATATATATATATATATATATATATATATATATATATATATATATATATATATATAAAAATATATTATTATATATTTTATATATAATCACGGAAGCTATAACTTTGACAAAGGGGGGGGTCCCCAAGGGAAATTGATGCTCTACTGAAAAAGCAAATTGCCAAGGCTAGTAAAATACTCAATCTTAATCCATTCCTAGATCTGGGTGGTTCTTCGTGTCGGGGAAAGGGTGCAGAAATCCATCTGTTTTAACTCCAAACACCCTGCATTTTTCATTCTCATAGTCACCTTAGGAAATTTGGGTTTTTAATGATGCTCATTGGAAAACCCTACACGGCGGAAACCAGCTAACATTAGCATACATTCCCCAAATGTCTGGATCGTCAATGGGAAAAGAACAGTCAAAACTAACATTGGAAAACATAAGTGTATTCGTTTCCCCAAAGGGCCCAGCAGGGGCAATTAATGGGACCCGACAGCACGAGTTACACCATCATAACCATTTTCCCACTCGGGAGTTGACTACGCTGGACATAGGCGTGCGCAGGCGTGTGTGTAAAGCTGTTGTGGATGCCAAGATAATAATAATAATAATAGTAATAATAATCATAATAATGAAGTGAATAAAACTGGATACGATACATTTCATACATTTGAATCTAAGGATTGTAATTTTTAAATCGAACCTTATCAAATTATAATTTTTATATTTTAAAATACAGTAATCTTTTTCAGACCAGTGGGGGTGCCACGGCACCCACGGCACCCACTGTGCGCACGCCTATGACGCTGGACCATTACAAATCAAGACGTCCAAGGGCAGAGGCAATAAAAGTTACGAAGGTCCACATTGTCTTTTGACAAAAGTTCATTGGGCTTTGGTCTCTCTTTCTTAGAAAAAAAAATTCAAAAGAGATACCTGATTTGTTCTTTTTATACGCTTTAAAAGCGACACTTCTTTCTGTATTATAATAATTGCGCAACGCGAAGAGACAAAATAGACTACACTAGCTAGGTTTGGTGCACGCCTCAAAAGCGAGGGCGGCGGGGGCAGTGCCCATTCCCCCGCTCTGCGGCGGACTAAGCAACAGTGGAGTAGCTACACCCCCGCTGGCCCCCGCGGTGGCGGGGGGCGGCATGAACGCGAGGGGCCCATAGAGCCCCGGTCGTCATGCCGCCTGCAAAATCCCAGGCGTAAAATTATATGGGCCCCTTCGTTAGAAATGTTTGTCTTATAGCTTAAAAAAATTAATTAGTTTAGTAATTTTTAAATTTTATCTCTTTAAAGAAAACTATATAATTTTACTTAAATATAATAAAACTGTAACATTAATTAACAGTACAAAGAGGTTTTTAAAAACAAAACACACCTTTAAATTTGAAGCGATTAATCAATTTGATAACACTAGAATCTTGGACTTCCATTGTCTTTATTTGTTAATTGTTACACAACGTTTCGGTTAGTGATGTATCTCCAACCGTTTTCAAGTGATAACTGGTTATCACTTGAAACATTAAAATCGCAATTTGTGAAATCAAATCGGATTAGCTACATTGTTTAACACCTTTAAGGAATCAATTTGATGATATGAAACCTCGGAATAAAAACTTTTAATAGTTTTAATTTATTTTTATTTGTTAGATCTCTAGTTTACTATATCTGTTGTTAAAGTTAGTGTTTGTGTTTTGTAAATTGAATATGTTTCTATTTTCTATTTGTCTCTTTCGTGTTAGAGTTTGTATTTTTAAACATGTTTTTTATATTCAAAATTCAGAGTTTTTTTCCATTACTTAATTTGTTTTAATGATATTTTGCATATTTTGCATTTTTAGGGGGCCCTTGCTCCAAAGTTGCAGGGGGGCCCAATTTTTGTAGTTACGCCACTGCTAAGCACCTATCGTTTTCTACAATCGGCGCGGTGCATGTATTTTTTTTCTGTTGGACAAGTAAGATGGATATGAATGTGGGGGGGTCCGGACCCCCTAACCCCCCCCTTATATACGTCTGTGTATATAATTCTTCTTTCTTCTTTAACCATTTAATAATATTTTTACTCTTATTCTTGGGTATAGGTTACTTGACAAAATTAAAACAACATACCTCATGTTTGGGGCTTTTTCAAGACATAATGTTCTAAAATAGAAATATAAACTAAGTTAAAATATGGAGACCACCTGTATACACACTACATTTTTTCATTTTTTTTATATCACATTTACGGTTAATATCACAGACAAAAATATATGTAACAATAAACCTAACGACATGTTACATATACTTTTGTCTGTGATATACGAATATTAAAATTTTTCCATAGGTTGGTCTCCATATTTTAACATTTTATATTTCTATTTTTCATTAATCTTAAAAAGCCCAAAAATCAAACAAACGTTGAATATGTTGTTTAATTTTGTCAAGTACCCTATCCCAAGGATAAAAAATTATATATATATATATATATATATATATATATATATATATATATATATATATATATATATATATATATATATATATATATATATATATATATATATATATATATGTTAGACTCATATGCCGAATTCGCTCAATCGCCGAAATTAATACTCAGTTCGCGATATGATCAAAAGGGAAATGATCAATTGCCGAATAAACATTTATTTCGGCATCTGATTAACCTCATTTACACATTTCGCCAAGCGCAATCTGCGCTTACTCAATCCCCGAATATAAATTTGTTTGGACAAGTAATCGTTTTTTTTGTCGATTGAGATGTTCAAAAATCGCAATTGCCGAAGTATTGCATCATCTTTTAGTGAGACGTTTTATGCCAATCACAAAAAAAAAATTATAACTTCTATCATATCAAAATTTTAAAAATTTTGTTAATAACTACCTAGTCGGTCATGGTTAGTTCTGGTAAGCAAAGCGGCTATTTATTTTGAAACACGCGTTCTGGTCTACCTTAAACGGCCAAGAAGCAACATTGAAAGTATTTTTATGTTCAAGCGAAGAGTGATGATAATCCGCCAAAATATATCATATTCGGCATTTGAACAACTCCGGATAGCTCAGTTCGCGAAATGTGTAAATCTGTTTAAAACCCCACCGAAATAGAAACTATATTCGGCAATCGATCATTTGGCTTTGATCATTTCGCGAACTGAGTATTTTTTTTTGGGGAATGGGCGATTTTGGGATATGGTCTAACATATATATATATATATATATATATATATATATATATATATATATATATATATATATATATATATATATATATATATATATATATATATATATATATATATATATATATATATATATATATATATATTATTAAAAATATATATTATATATATATATATATATATAAACATACTTTTATATTTTCTTGGCTTTAGTGGTTCTTGTTTTTTTTTTTAAAATTACGAAAAAAAAGGGTTTTCTTTTCCTTTTTTTGAATTTATTCAAAAACGCCTTTTGTTTTCCCTTTCTCAATGTCTAAAAAAAATTTTTTTTATTTTTAAAAAATTTAATTTTAAACAAATTTTTAAAATATGATGTGGAGAATTTTTTTACAATTTAAAGTTTATCATCATTATATGCTATCTAAAACATACTACATTTCTTCTGACTTACCCATAGGAGGATAATCCATTTAAAATAAAAAAAACATATATGTGTCACAACAATTTAAAATTTACATGTCAAACCATTGAAAACTATTCAGAAAGACAACACACAATATGTACATAGTTATACGATTAAAATATTACTATTAAGAATTGGCTCAGGAATTGAGATGTTGGTAAGTTTTTCTTTTCCGGTGTTTGTGGTTTTTATTTATGTTGATTATAAATAATATAAGTATATTTTTTTCCAAAGCTGATTTTTTTTAAGTATAATTGTCAACAATTTTCGAATTTAATTTATTACATTTAAAAATTTTCTCAAATTTTTTTTGTCGGGCTTGTCATTTATTGCATTTGTGTTTTTTTTAATGTAAAACATTTTTCCCTAAATTTTTTTTTGATTATTAAATTCATTTTTTTAAAAAGTTGGTGCTTTGAAAGTTAAACTTATGTAATGTTTGGCTTTCGTGTTTTGTTAATACCTTTTTTTTTCTTGTCATATTTTATCCATTTAGTCGGTTTTGGAGGTATTAGTTGTTTGGCCTAATACGCTTGGACAGTCTTACAAGGTGTTTGATAAATTTATGACCTTTTTTTTTGGGGGTTTTTTTCTTTTAAAAACAAAATGGTTTTAAAAAAGGGTTTTGATCTTTATGACATACAGAAATATTTTGTTGTGAAAATATGTTTGTAGATTTCCATAACCGTATATGGTATAGATAAAAATTGGTTTAAAAACCATAAACGGGTTATCCGGGAAATCTACAAAATTTTTTAAACCTTTTTTTTGCCCCAAAGTCCCCTTTTTTTCCTTTTAAAAAAAACCCCCCAAAAAAAAAACTCTAAATTTATAAAACCCTTATCCCTTGTATCTAAAAATTCCCAAAAAACAAATATGCCCCGGAAAAAAAAAGGTTAACCCAAAAAAAAATTACATAAGTTTAACTTTCAACAAACTTTTAAAATTTTTTTTTAAAAAAAAAAGGGAAAATGTTTTAAAAAAACAACACAAATCAATAATAAAACCCAAAAAATTTTGGGAAAAATTTTTTAATTTTTAAAAAAATTAAAATTAAAAAAAAAAAGGAAAAAATATAATTAAAATTTTTTATAATAAAAAAATAAAACCACAAACACCAAAAAAAAAATGCCAACATCTAATTCTAAATTCTAAATTTTTTTTAACCTTCTATGTCAATTTTTGTTTCTTTTCCCCAATCTTTTTTTAAATTTTAAGGGGGAAATTTTTAAAATTTTGTAATATATTTTTTTATTTTAAATGGATTCCCCTAAAAAGCAAAAAAATTTTTTTTGATACTATAATGATGATAAACTTTAAAAATTAAAAAAAAATTCCCCATCATATTTTAAAAATTTGTTTTTTTGAATAAAATATATTTTTTTAAAAAATTTTTTAATAAAATTAAAAAAAATAAAAATAATTTAAAAAAAAAAAAAAAAAAAGAAAATATAAAAATTATAAATGGTTCGAAAAATATATTTTTAAGTTTTTAAAATATATATATATATATATATATATATATATATATATATATATATATATATATATATATATATATATATATATATATATATATATATATATATATATATATATATATATATATATATACAGGTTGTCCCAGAATATGTGGGCAATCTCTCAGAATCTAATAGGAAACCTAAAAATATTATGACAAGTTCCTATAAACTTTTTTCCTACGAGCCTTCCCTATGGAGATACAGTTACGTAACGGACTACCCTAGAATAGCCTTGACACAATAATAGCAATTTTTTAAACACCCTGTATGATAAAGGCTTAACAATATTATTTTCGAATAGCTTTAATATAAAACTAAAAAAAAAGGTACTCTTGATTCACATCGATAAAATCAACTGTTTACGAGAAATAAAATATTATGTTTGGTAATTTTTTTACATTACACAGGGTTTTTTCTAATTGTACGTCAATATTTAAGGAGGCAATTTTTGAGTTCATTTTAAGAAGAAAACTTCATATGAACGTATGTCCTAAACGTCTTAACTTTTGAGATACAGGGTGGTAAAATTTTCAAAAATAAATCATTTATTATTAAAATCTGTAATATCACTTTAGATATTTTAATGAAATTTGGCGTATAAGTACTATGTATCAAGAAGCATTTTTTAGTGTACCACATTTTTTTTTATTTGCCAAAGTAGGCAGGTCAAATTCTGTACGAACGCCACTGGTAGAAATAAAAAAAATGTGGCACACTTCTTGATACATAGTACTTATACGCCAAATTTCATTAAAATATCTAAAGTGGTATTACAGATTTTAATAATAAATGATTTATTTTTGAAAATTTTACAACCCTGTATTTCAAAAGTTAAGACGTTTAGGACATACGTTCATATGAAGTTTTCTTCTTAAAATAGACCCAAAAATTGATTCCCCTAATATTGACGTACAATTAGAAAACACCCTGTATATTGTAAAAAAAATTACCAACTATGATATTTTATTTCTCGTAAACAGTTGATTTTATCGATGTCAATCAAGAATACCTTTTTTTAGTTTAAGGTTAAAGCTATCTAAAAATATTATTGTTTAGCCTTTATCATACAGGGTGTTAAAAAAATTACTATTATTGTGTCAGAGCTAGTCCGTCCCTGGCAAACTAAATAAGCCAAATGATTTAATGGGTTCATTTTAAGAAGACTTATCTAGTAACCATCATATTAAAAAAATATTAAATTATATATTATAATATATTCTTTTATATTTTCTTGGGTTTAGTGGTTCTTGTTTTTTTTTATTATAATTACGAAATAACAAGGGTTTTCATTTCCTTTTGAATTTATTCACAAACGTTTCGGCTTGTTTGGCCTGTCTCAATATCTACAACAAATATATTTTATTCTTAAAAAGTTTAATTTTAAACACAATTTTTAAAATATGATGTATATATATATATATATATATATATATATATATATATACATATATATAGGGTGTCCCAAAAGTAATGGGACACAGAGCAACAGCAGATTCCTTAGGTCAAAATATTTACGTAAACTTGCCTTATCCCAAAGTTGATAATAACAAAGATACAGTGTGTTAAACTTTAAATTTTGCTTTCGTTTTTTCGTAATAATTCCTTAACTAAATGACATAGCGGTACAAAATTTGGGATCCGGGGGTTTTCTGATGAGAGAAATTTAAATTTGTCCATGCTTTTGATGTTGCTACTAGAGGGCGAGAGCTAAAGCCTACCTCGTTTGTTTTAGATGTCATAACTTTTTTTAAGCTTAGAATATTGACCTGTTTATTAAAAAATAAGTTACTATAAATCCTTCTCCATCAAAAATGTATACTTTATTTAAGCCTCTAGGAGCAACTGTTTTCGAGATAAACGCACTTTAAAGGATTCAGCAATTTTCTTATGGAAAATGAATTTTGGCCAATTGTTTTCAAACTTTGCATAGTGATTATTCTTAACACGTTGATCAAAAGTCTTCACGGGCACAAAACCCAAAAACCCCTCTAACCCCCCCAAAATTACCCTCAAAAATCCCCAAATCCCCAGTTACCTTTAAGGGTGATTTTGGGGGGGTTAAAGGCGTTTTTGGGTTTTGTACCCTCGAAGACTTTTGGTCAGCGTCTTAAGAACTATCACTGTGCACAGTTTGAAAACAATTGGCTAAAATTCATTTTTCCTAAAAAAATTGCTGGATCCTTTAAAGTGCGTTTATCCCGAAAACAGTTGCTCCTAGAGGCTTAAATAAAAAATACATTTTTGATGCAGAGGGATTTATAGTAACTTATTTTTTAATAAACAGGTCAATATTCTAAGCTTAAAAGTTATGACATTTAAATCAAGTGGGGTAGGCCGTAGCTGGCGCCCTCTAGTAGCAACATCAAAAGCACGGACGAATTTTAAATTTCTCGCTCTAGAAAACCCCCGGATCCCAAATTTCGTATCGCTATGTCATTTAGTTTAGGAATTATTACGAAAAAACGAAAGCAAAATTAAAAGTTTAACACCCTGTATCTTTGTTATTATCAACTTTTGGATAAGGCAAGTTTACGTAAATTGCATTATTTCGACCTAAGGAATCTGCTGTTGCTCCGTGTCCCATTACTTTTTGGGTCAAATATTGTATATATATATATATATATATATATATATATATATATATATATATATATATATATATATATATATATATATATATATATATATATATATATATATATATATATATATATATATATATATATATATATATAAGGGTCCTGCAGCTCACCTCCCGTCTTATGTAGCTCATTTATTATTCACTGTAAAATTTTCATATTTTACAGACGTTACCTTTAACCCACGGTGCATTTCAGAAAAATAATTTTGGTTATACACAAAAGGGTGACGTCACGATGGTGCATTTTTTTAAATGGAATGCTCTGTATTTTTTTGTATATTTAGGTACCTCTTGTGGTCATTTATATTCCTCTAAAATTTTGTCATCATCGGTTTAGTAATTTCAGAGAAAAAAAATAAAATATAAAAAAAACTGTTTTGCATCATTGAATTAAAAAATGAATAAAAATACCAATAGTGCTTGATTAATGGAACTAAACAAGGAACTTATTAAGTAACGTAATATCAGTCGCTTAGGTCATGTTTGGTTAATTCGAACTGTACAGGGTGTCCAAAATTTAGTGTCAAACTTCTCAAATTTGAAAGCACTTTATTTTTCTTATTTTAAATGTGAGCCCCTGTATATTTTTAGGTCGTTAGATGCAGAATTAAAGAACAAACATTTTTTTAATTTAAACCGTATCAAAATTCCTAACACATTAAAAGTTATTCGTTGAAAACTCATTTTGGCATCTATTTCGATAGTAATATCACTGGATAAAAATGGTAGGTGGCTACGAAAAACAATTTATTGACATTAGAGTTTACTTATAACGTTAATTATTACCTAGAAATTGGTTAAAGTTACATAAATGTTAGCCAAAATTAAAAATTACGTTTATTTAACATTTAAAGGTTTTTCTTAAATTAATTTAATTTAATTAATAAATAATAATTTACTCGAATTTTTATAATACGTGAAAATAAGATTCTGTAAGTTAAATAAACTCCAATGAAATAAATTGTTTTTCATAGCCACCTATCATTTTTATTCAATGTTATTACTATTAAAATAGATACCAAAATGAGTTTTCAACGAATAACTTTTAATGTGTTAGAAATTTCGATAGGGTTATAATTAGAAAAATGTTTGTTTTCTAATTCATTATCTAACGACCTAAAAATATACAGGGGCATACATTTAAAATAAGAAAAATAAAGTGCTTTCAATTTTGAAAAGTTTGACACTAAATTTTGGACACACTGTACAGTTCGATTTAACCAAACATGACCTAAGCGACTGATATTACGTTACTTAATAAGTTCTTTGTTTAGTTCCATTAATCAAGCACTATTGGTATTTTTATTTATTTTTAAATTCAATGGTGCAAAACAGTTTTTTTTTATATTTTATTTTTGTTCCCTGAAATCACTAAACTGATGATGACAAAATTTTAGAGCAATATAAATGACTACAAGAGGTACCTAAATATACAAAAAAATACAGAGCATTCCATTTAAAAAAATGCACCATCGTGACGTCACACTTTTTTGTGACACCCTGTATAACCAAAATTATTTTCCTGAAATGCACCTTGGGTTAAAGGTAACGTCTGCAAAATATAAAAATTTTACAGTGAATAATAAATGAGCTACATAAGACGGGAGGTGAGCTGCAAGACCCTGTATATATAAATATATATATATATATATATATATATATATATATATATATATATATATATATATATATATATATATATATATATATATATATATATATATATTATATATATATATATATATACATAAATAGTATATTATATATATATATATATATATATATATATATATATATATATATATTATATATATATATATATATATATATATATATATATATATATATATATATATATACATATACAGTGACCGCCAGAAAGTATGAGACATATGGAAAGTTTTATTATGTCGTTTAGAAAAAAATTTATTTCACAGATCAACTCTGCATCACTTAAAAAAAACAACTCTGAACACAAACCTGACGAAATATGTTACATAAACTGTTATTTGCTGGAAAATCATCCTGTTGTTATTGAGTCAAAATCATGAACAAAGTATTTATTGATGCTAATATGTACATTTATAATGTTTGCACACATTTTTCATAAATTTAAACAGAAAAAATTGTTTGTAGCATGCATCCAAAATAGGTTATTAGCACTCATTTGCTATTTCGAACTCAGCTGACGCCTCATGCGGAAACCACAAATTCGTCTTGAAAACCTCATCATTTTAGCCACTTGATACAAAAATAACTATATAATAATAATATAATTTTTCTTCCATACATCTTTCGCCTGTTAAGTTTCTTAGTTTTTAGTATTCAAAGTATAGATGCAATATAAAAATATGGTAACAATTAAATATAATTTACCATAACAAGGAGCTTTGTATTTGCAAAGTTATTAATAATTGAAAAATAACACAGTGCACTAACTAATTCAAACTTTAAATACATGGCAAATAAGTATTCAGACATAAAGTAACTTATTATAGAATATACATACATAGGTACCAATATCTTTTTGTTACATTATGAACGAAACAAAGAAGAACTTAATCCTAAATTACTATTTTTAAATTGACAATTTTTTGTTCAACAAAACTTTTAAAAGAAAACCGCTGTTTTGAAATCAAGTATTAAACACCAACTATAATATAAAATTCAAATGTCTTTTTTCATTTTTGCAAATCTGTCCACAATGGAATTTGTATTTATTGGTATGTCTCTATTCACATGTAAAAGCGCTAGACCAACTAATCGTTCTTGACTTCTAGATGCCCTTTTCAATCTTTTTGGTGCAGAAAAATTTCTCTCCGAGGATGCAACGCTCACTGGCATAGTACATACAAGATATAATGCTAAATGAACATAAGGGTTTAACTGTTTCTCACACGTTTTAAGAGTTGAAATTGCAGAATCTGGGATATTTGTTTCGTTTTTCTATTTTTAAACCATAGTTCTAACTTAGTTTTAACCACCATCAAAATTATGTCGTTACTTTCATTTTTGAATTTGTGCATGTAAAAATATTTAAGGGTACAAATTTGCACTATATTTGGCGACGACGTGGTAGGTAGGGTTTTGGGGGGGGTAATTACCCCCTTATCGACGCCCTTGGGCCACATAACAGCCCTGACTTGACGCCAATGGATGCATTTTTATGGGGAACGCTGAAAAATCGAGTGAATGCAAATACCATTGAATACAGTGAACATTTAAAAGAACTTATTAGAACGGAAATTCAAATCCTGAATGAAGATTATAGCCAATCTATCACTACCACAGGAGAAAGGTTACGAAGAACTTATGTCAAATATATTGAAAAATGAAAAAAACAAGGTCCCAGTTGAGCAATTTAATTTGTAAAAACTACATGTTTTCTTGTATCGCTGCTCTAGATATTAAGTTGTTTTCGATTTTGTTTCTCACTCTAAAATAAGATCATTGATATTTTTTGTATCTATTATTTCACTAAATAAATCTAATTATTTACTAAATCTGTAACTGTCAGTAATAAACAAAAATGTTGTTTCTTCGCTACCGCCTAATTCACGGCCCCCTAAGAACTAAAATCTAGAATATTTACTTTTGAATATAGCTGCTTTTTTAAAATGCGAATATTTCGAAAACTATAACATTTAGATATGTTATTCAAAGAATATTTAGAATTTTTAGAAGATTCTAAACAATTGACAATATACAGGGTGTTTCATTTAAAAAAATAACTTTAACCTGTCACGCATTTCCGCAACCCCTTTTATATATATATTATATATATATATATATATATATATATATATATATATATATATATATATATATATATATATATATATATATATATATATATATATATATATATATATATATATATATCCTGCAAAAGCATATATAATTGTCTACAACTTTTGTATTTAAGATTTTTGTCTAATGCGAAAAACAAAAAAGTTAAAAGGGGGGACATTATATATGATCACCGTGTACACAACACATGTAAGCTTTAAAAAAAACAATTTCTTTTTAACAAAACAGTAAAAAAATGCAGTTTTTTTTCTCATAGTTTGATTTATATAGCATTAGTTTTTAAAAAATATCGTAAGAACCGTTTTTATACATAACATGCACAATTTGATTATTAATATCTCGTTTCACAGATGATAAAAAAAATCGTTTTTTTTTCAACTAGATAAAAGACACTTTTATTAATCCTATATTTCAATTTTATTTAATTCTTAAGAAAAGCCGTTTTACGAGTGAACTACCTTAATAAATTAAGTATAGGCAAAGATTGATACTACTACGAATAGATAGCTCATCTAAATGGAACACATTTAATCGGTGTG
>JAHBCN010017873.1:0-17701 GCA_019359885.1 Listronotus oregonensis
GAAGCTCTTTTAAATTTTAAAACCAATTATAAAAAATTATAAAAAAATAATTGCACATGTATGGGGCAAATAGCTGAAGAAATCAGCCTCTGCTGTTGTTTCTCGACCCGCTTAAAAGAAAAGATATATTTGCAATATTCTTATAAATAATTTGCAACATTTCTTTAATAACAAAGAATTAAAAAGGTTTAGTGTCATTTACTAACCACACGTGTGTTTAATTTAAGCTTTAAAAAAATAATGGGTACACCTGGTGTACCCAGGTAGGTCAAGTAATTAGTCGATTACTTACTCATCCATCCTATTAAAACACTATGTAAAATTTCTATTTGAGTCAAACGCTTGACAAAACTTGTATCATGGATTCTTCGATTAACATAAAATTATTTTATTTTCTACGACGAATAGTTTTCAAAATACAGCACTTTGCATTCTTATCTGGCCACCCTGTACAATATAAGGTAGGGCATTTTTTTAATTTTTTTTAAACGTTACTATAATTTTACTCTCTACTAGTTTCTTCATATTTGAAGTATAAGAATTATCTTTACCAAATAGGGAGTCCATAATTTTGTACAGGGTTATCCAACAAGGACTAAAAAAATATTAAAATTCAAAAAAGTAGTGTTGTTTTTTTCGAGGGTATAAGAAAATATCTTAAGAAGATAATTTGTATTAAAACAAAATAGATACGACATAAAATTAATAATTTTTTAGCGAGACTCTTTTCAATTGGTTTGTTTTTGAAAATGTCTTATTTTTTTCGATACGTTTCAATAAAATAAATAAAAATAAATAATATAGCAGAAATAATTTTATTTATACGAAAAATTCGTGATTTGCCATAGAATATAAAAAAAGGTTACAATAAATAGCTGAGATGCCAAAGCACAAAGAGTCAATATTCTGTCAAAGCTAGCGTGTATTACTACTTTTAATACATTTTGGTAAAACAGAGACCAATAATTAAATTCATTTTTTTCACATCAATACAAAATAATTTTTATTTAAACGTAAAAAAAAAATAATAAGCCGCTTTTGAAAATTAACCAAATAATAGAGTGATTTAGTAGGAAGATGTTAACCTTATTTCATATCTCTTTTGTTTCAGTTAAAATTACTTTTTAAAGTATTTTCTTAAATTCTACAAAAAAACTACTAAAGATGCCTTTATGTATTTTTTTTAATATGGGAAAAACCATAACAGCTATATTTTATTATTTTAAATCTTAGGTGATGTACTGTACATGTTACCTGTACTTGGTCAAGAAAACGAAGCTGAAAAAAGTGTAAAAAATGCTTAACTTACAATTTTCTTTAAGATCTATATTATGCCGATGGGCGCTCTATATATTCTAGGGGTGAAAACTACCCTTTATTGCTAAAACCTATAAAACCATACATTAAAGCTTTAGTTGAGTAAAATTTGACTTAAATAAGTTAAAAAAAAGTAGTATTTTGTTTCTTTGAATATCATTGAAAATATTTTAGCCCTTAAAAATCAACCCCTATTATAACTTTAAAAAATATTTACCTTAAAAAATTAATATAGTATCACAGTGTTTCGCATGAAAATTTGAAGTATGACTGATGTTGTGTTTGAATCCACCGAGTCATGTAGCCACGAACCGAGGCTTTTGGTATTCCAAAAACAGGTTCAGGACCCACAAACATTGCTGCGGAGCCTCGCCTGGCCAGGGAGACTGCATTTTCATTGCCCTGTATTCTCCTGTGTCCTGGCACCCAGGAAAGTGTAACTTTGTTGTGGTTAGCCAGGTTTAGGAGGCATTGCAGACAGTTCCAAACCAACCTTGAGTTGACTTGTTGGGATCCAAAGTTTTTTATGGCTGCTTGACTATCAGAGAAGATAGTAATGTCCCTGCCCTTATATCTCCTCCTCAAGTTCTCTCGCAGACAAAGTTCAATGGCATATACGCCTGGAAAACAGTGGCATATTTTCCCAGGAAGCATAAGCATTGAACCTGGGGTCATACCATGATTCCTGCGCCGGTCCATTGTCAGTCTTGGATCCATCGGTATACCAAACCAATTTCCGAGACTGACCAGGAGATCGCTCACTACCGCCCCAGGTAAGCTGGGTTTTGTATGGTCCGTGTGTATTATCCGTTTTGGCATTGTATCACCGCCCATCTCAAATATTGGGTTTGTGATACTGCTCGTTATTCTGGTGTGTTTCCCAGGGCAGGCCCAAAGCACCAGTTGCCGTTACATTTCAGCCTGTATGCCCCAATCCTCGCCTCCCGCCCAATAATTATACCAAGAGGGGAGGCTTAGTAGTTTCCATGGCTGCAGTTGGGGTGCTTCTAGCTCCCGTTATACAGAACATGCTAGTCGCTGGGTTTGGATAACTCCAGCTCTGCTTTTCTCTGTTCTATTTTTGCCACCAGATAGTTGAACCGTAGGTTATCATGGGGCTTACCACAGCAGTGTACAACCAGTGTACTATGCGTAGCTGAAATCCCAATTCTTCCCCACAGCTCTTTTGGTAGCCATTAGAGCCATTTTGCCCTTATTAATCACATTCTGCATATGTGGATTCCAGGTTAGCTTAGAATCCAGAGTTAATCCAAGGTACTTTACTTCCTGAACATAGCCGAGGGGGTACCAGTGAGGAGATTTTAAATCATCCAGCTTCCTTCGTCTAGTGAAGGGTATTAGCGCAGTTTTGCCAGGATTAACAGTAAGGTTTTCCTTTTTGCCCCTCCCCCCCAATTCTCAGTGCCTTTGCATAAGCTCCGAGGTTGTTTTGTTATGCTTCCCCACGACAAGTATAGTGATGTCATCCGCATACCCCTGTGTTCGGGAACGAACATAATTTCTTTCCAAGAAATTAAACAAACACAAATCTTTTCTATTTTTAGATTTAAATCTTTAACGGTTTTCTTTGTAACGCGCCGTCTTTAATAACCACAACATTCTTAGAATTCTTTTGTATTCTTCCGATCTCCAACTAAAATAATCACGTCCTATCAAAACAGAGCTGATGCGCTGAGCCAATGACGAGTAAGCAGGTTCCTCGCTGCCCGATGGCAAAAGCATCAATTGGCTGGCAAGTGACATGCTCTCTCTCTCGCATGGAGAGGATGACACATTCGGTACCCCAAAAGAGAGTCGCTCGGTACACTTCTTACAGTAAGCATCTCAAGTAAAAAGGTCTCTCTGTACCTTTCATCGATTACGCATCTCTCGCGCAAAGCCGCTTTCAAATATTCATTTTTTCTTTCGCAATTTTTGCAATTTCTCTCTCTGGGAAGTAAAACTTCTTTTATTCAATGCCTAAAATTTCTACACTCAAGTTTATTAAAAATAATTCAAACTTAGTAATTCCCTTATGAATACTTGTTCTCAGTGTCTCAAATCATCGAATTAAAGTGATAAAAACCATTATTTTCTAACAAGTAAAAAGATTATACAAAGGTGTCATGAACATGGGAAAAAACTGTACTAATAAAAATACCTGGACATTTTTTGCAATTAAAACCCTTGTAAAAATTGTAAATAGTGTAAAAAGTTAATCATTATTAAATTAAACCATAATATACAGTCCACAAAAAGTTTTCTTTTATTTGGATGGATGGGGAAAGGAACTTCTCCAACATTTTTTGGTCCTTCGAGCCGGATATGGCGTAAAACCTGCAGAAAAATTAACATTCTTTATTCTTTAAACCGGGAAATAATTTGTACAAAAATTAGTAAAACGTTCCTTCCAAATTAAAGTGAAAAGAAATACACTTCCAACCTGTCTAAAAACTAAACTGGGACTGAAACCTATTAAAATAAAAGTGACTCTATTAAAAATCTTCTAAAATTAAAACAATTATTTAAAAGTGTGATTTAAAACAAATTAAAGTGAGTGAATTTCACCAGCAGCCTTTTGTGTGTGAAAGTGTTTGCCGTCGGAACTTGAACGTAGCAACTTCTACATAAGGTCAGATGTAATTTGCCTTTTTCTTAATTTAGTGTTTTCTGTTTCTCAGTAAAGTTTAATTAGACAATGAACTACAGACTTTAAATGTTTCTCTGCAAAATTATTGCATTTCAATAAACATATTTGAAGAAAATAATAAAAAATAAAAATATAAAACAATTCTTTTCTTTTAAGACTTAATTGTTAAAATTTCTTAAACTTCTAATTTTTTATTAAAATTATCTAAAATTGAGCTTAGATTTTAGATATTTTTCAGTACTTTTGTTAGTATTTTGAAATCCAAAGTAGTACTACTCTAATAATCAAAATTTTGCATGTTTTCTTTGTATGACAAATAAGTTAAAATATTCTAACTTTATTTATTCAATTTAGTTTATTTAATATTGTTAAAAATGGAAGCTCTAGTTAAGTCGCGTACAAAATGCAAGGCCTCTATGACCCGAGTAGATTCGTGGTTTCAAAAATAAGGATTTGGAAAAGAGCCCTTATTTTAAATTTCGTGAAAATCACTTGACTGAAGCTTTCAAAAATTACTGTAGAGTTCAGGATAATATTGAGGATTTAGATCTACTCAAGAAAATGATAGAGTGTCACTGAGAACAAGTATTTTGAATTGTTAGCAAAAATAAATAAACATATCGAAATATTGTCTCTACATTTTCAGGTTCAAAAAATACAGGGCCTATCATTGTTCAACAAAGTAGTTCAATTTCTCCTATGTCTCAAAATAAACTACCGAATTAAATATTTCTATTTTTTCTGGTGACGTAACACAATGGAATAGTTTCTTTCAATTATTTAACAAATGTATTACGGATAATAATGATTTATCTAACGTCGAAAAATTAGTTTATTTAAAATCATATCTAAGGGGAGCGTTAAATTTAATCGAAAGTCTTAAGCTTGAAGATGCCAATTTTCCTATAGCACTAAACACTCTTAAAGACAGATATAATAGGAACTTACAATAATTAATGCTCATATTCAAAATCTTCTGGATGCTCATACTTCTTTAGTAAAACTAACTCTACCAATCTTAGACATTTTTATACACTTATTAAACAAAATATTGAGTCTTTAAAAAATCTTTTAGTGCCTGTAGAGCACTGGGATTTAATATTAATTTATATTCTTTCGCAAAATTAGATTTTACCACAAAACGAGCCTTTGACTATGAAATAGATTCTACTCAAGCCCTAAATTAGACGAATTTTTAAAATTCATAGAAAAAAGATGTGACGTACTTGAAAGTCTAGTCCCGGTTTTATGTTTCTTCTAAAAAACAAAATGTTTCTCACAAAGTACATATTTCACAAACTCAGTCTTCTAATTCTAATTCGCCTCAATTCAAAGGTTTTAAATGCAATTTTTGCAACAATGTTGGCCACAAAATTATGCTTGTCACAAATTTTCCGAAATGTCCTTCAAGGAAAAAAATAATTTTATAAAAAGTTATCGCCTTTGTTACAATTGCTTGGAAAACATCCTATAGAAAATTGTGAATCAAATCTAGTTGTTCTATATGTGAGGAAACACCATAGTTTACTACATGTAGAAACGGATAAAAATTCGACAAACTCTCAAAATTCTAATTTTAACTCTCTCCAAATTCACGAGAAAAATTTATTTTAATTCTAATCACAATAAAAAAATTCTTTCACTCATTCGAATTCCAACAAAAATACTTTTCCTTTAAATTCAAATAAAAGTAATTCTTATAATGTACGAGTACCAAAAGAAAATGTAAATAATTCGGAAAATTCTAGACAAAATTCGTCTCTACAAAATTCAGCAAATTCTTCGCCAAGTAGAGAAACTCTTTTAGCCACAGCTATGGTAAAAATTTATAGTGCCGAAAATAAATGTTTTCAAGTTAAGGCTGTTTTAGACCCTTGTAGCACCACCTCTTTAATTACAGAATCTCTTGTTAAAAAACTAGGATACACCTGAAAACGAAGTGTGTATAGATGGAATCAACGAAATCTCCACGAACTCAAATAAAATTTTAAATGTAACTTTCCATTCTAATTTAAAAGAAATTGTCACTTTAATATTTCATGTACTGTGCTAAAATTATTACTAAAAAATTACCACAATATAGTTTAAATAAAAATAAATATCAATCCCTCAAAACATACAGTTAGCAGATACACAATTTCATATTCCTTCAAATATAGATCTTTGCTTGGTGCAGATATTTATTATAATTTAATCACTGGCGGTTTAATACGACTTCAAAAGAATTACCTAACACTTGTGGATACTCAATTAGGTTATATAATTGGCGGTCCTATACCTTCACAAGTTATTTCTTATGAAAATAGCAATCGACATTCTCAAAATAATTGTTTTTCCTACAAAGTTCAAGTTCAAACTTAGATTCCTAAAGTAGACAGCCTAATTGAAAAATTTTGGTTAGTTGAAGAATCCCCACTTACTGAGACAAAAATTCTTTCTGCTGATGACTCACTTTTCTGAAAAATATTCTCAGAAACCACAAAAATTCTTAAAAAATGGTTCCTTTCAAGTAAATCTTCCTTTCAAGACTCCAAATGAGCATCTAAATTGGGTAATTCGTTTTCTGTTGCAAAAAGCAATTTCTTAACCTCGAAAAAAGATTTGCCAAAAATCCCAAACTTTTTCTGACTATAAGTCTTTTATGGACGAATATATCTTACTTAACCATGGTAAATATGTTCCTTTAGTCCTAAAGTAAAAGAGATGAAAATAAATATTTCTTGCCTCATCACCCTGTTATTAGAGAATCTAAGTGTAAGCACAAAACTTCGTGTTGTGTTTAATGCAAGTATGAAAACTTCTTCAGGTATTTCTCTTAATGACGTAATGTTAAAGGTTCTGTCGTACAACCTGAACTCTTCGATATTTATGTCGATTCAGAAGTTTTAAGTATACCTTATTGCAGATATTCAAAAAATGTATAGACAAGTACGTATTAATCCATCTCAGACGTTTTTACAAAACATTCTTTGGAGAGATGATCCAAAAGAACCTCTTAAATGTATAGAATTGTTGACTGTTACATATGGAACTAATAGTGCTCCATATTTGGCAACTCGTGCTCTAAACCAGCTCGCAACATCAAAAAAGGGACAAATTTCCTTTAGCTTCCAGAACTATTTAACCAAACATATATGGATGACATTCTCTTCGGTTGGACTTCTCTGCAAACTCTTACGAGTCTACAAAAATAATCACATTCCCAATACAGCTAATTTTTCTCTTCATAAATGGTCCTCAAATTCGCCTCAGTTTTTTAAAAAATAACCTAAAAATTGATAGTCAATCAAATTACAATAAATGGTGAAAATATTTGCAATAAGGTATTAGAATTTTCTGGAACCCTTCTTTTGATTATTTTTCGATTTCATTGCCTGAAATTAAACTCAAAATCCCACTACAAAACGGCCAGTTCTCTCTGTTATTGCACAAATGTTTGATCCTCTTGGCTTAATAGGTCCAATAATACTAACTGCAAAAATCTTTATGCAAAAGGTTTGGCTTGCTAAAATTGAATGGGATGACACTTTAACTTCAGAGTTATTGCCAGAATGGAATAATTTCTTTAAAAATCTTTCTCAGCTTTCCTCAATGCAAATTCCAAGATATCTTTCTAGACCAAAAAAATTGTTAAATATGAGCTTCACGGATTTGCTGATGCCAGTCTTAAGGCATATGGCGCTTGCACATATATTCGAGCCTTTATCAAAATAACACAATCTCTTCAAATCTTCTCGTGTCAAAAAGTAGAGTTGCACCTATTAAAACGGTAAGTTTACCCAGATTAGAGCTTTGCGCTGCAGTCCTACTTTCTAAACTAGTAGAAGGTTATTTCAATTTTTGACACTAAAATCCCTTTAATGCATTTCATTTGTGGTCTGATTCTCAATTACATTATGCTGGCTTAAATCTCACCCATCTAGATGGTCTATATTCGTTTCTAATCGTGTTGCTCAAATTCAAATTTAACATCAGAATATCAGTGGCATTTTATAAAATCTGAACAAAATCCTGCTGACTGCATATCTCGGGTCTAAATCCAAATGAGATTATAAATTGCGAACTTTGGTGGCATGGGCCTACTTTCTTAAAAACCCTGACTTGTGCTTTAAAAATGACACAAACGTTGTCATTGACAATATTCCCGAAGAAGAAAAACAAAAACAAATTTTGCACTCTATTTCTCAAAATTTCTGGGAGTTATTATTTTTCAAAATATTCCTCCTTTACTAAACTCCCAAAAAGTAGTAGCCTTCTGTCTAAGATTTAAAAATATTTCTCCTAATTTAAGAAAGTCTACTGAAAATCTTTCGATTATTGAACTAAAAGTGCTACAACACTTATTATTAAACAGTTACAAATCAATATTTTTCCAAGGAAATTTCTGAAATCAAGAATAAAGGTGATTCTAACAAAACTATTCTTCACCTTAATCCATTTCTTGATGAAAGTGACATTCTAAGAGTTTGGAGGAAGACTTTCAAATTCAGATCTTTCCTATGATCAAAAGCATCCAATTTTTGCCTTCAAAAGTAACATTACTTATCTTATGTTAAAAAATGAGCATATTCGGCTTGAGCATGCTGGTGCTCAATGTGTTCTTCAAACTTTCGACTAAGATATTTGGCCCTCGGCGGATTAAAAAAAATAAAACGTATCATAAAAAAATTGTCTTACTTGTTATCGATTTAAGGCTACTGCTTGTCCCGCAACTTATGGCAGATTTGCTAAAGAAAGAACTAAACCATCTCCCCCCTTTCTCTAAAGTGGGTGTGGATTTCGTGGAGCCATATCTCATAAACCTCTAACCGTAATGCCAAAATAGTAAAATGTTATATTGCTGTATTTGTCTGTATGGCAACAAAGGCCATCCATATCGAACTGGTTTCAAATTTATCCACAGATGCTTTTCTTTTAACTCTTAAAAGATTCATAGCACGTCGAGGAAGTCCTTCGATCATTTACGCGATAATTCCATTTTTCTGGTTCTAAAAACCTCAAAAAGTTATTTAGATTTTTTAAGTAAAAGTTTTTAAATTCGGAAAAATTTTTTAAATTCTAAAGTAAAATGGCGTTTATTCCCCCTATGGTCCCTTTGGGGGAGGGATCGGGGAAGCAGAAAAAATCAAATATCTTTTGTGGGGGGAAATTGGAAATTTTAATTTTATTTTGAAGAAATGACCCATCTGGAAAAATTAAGCCTTTTTAAACTCCGGCCTTTTAAAATCTTTTGTAGTCAGCCAACATGTTTAACCCGGGTCTTTTTCCTTTGGTGACGTCTAACAACCCAAAAAGGACATCCTGATCTTTCAGAAAATCGTCAACGCGTAAAAAGGGTTTCTCAAATTCCCAGAACTTCTGGAAAAGATGGTCAAAAGTTCCTCAATTTTTTAAAATCGCCCCAAATGGATAAAAATATATAATCTAAAGGTCAATGACGTTTTTTTTTATTGAAAAAAACCTCGACCTTGAATCCCCTTGGGAGAGTTATTAAATCTACCCAAGAATGAAAAAGAGTTAAGCTAAAAATTAAAAACAAAACAAACGCGTAATTTTAAAGGGTTTCCCCCAAATTAAGAAGGGTTTTTCAATATGGGCCGGTTCCCTATTATCCTTTTTCGTTAATAATTTTTTTTCTAAATTTTTTTCGTTCTAAAATTCATTTTTTTTTCCCGGCAACTTAACGGGGGAATTGTTGGGGAACAAACAAATTTCTTTCAAAAAATTAAAAACCAAATCTTTTCTATTTTTAGATTTAAATTTTTCATTTTCTTTGTAAGGCCTTTTAATAAAAACATTCTTGAATTCGTATTCTTCCGATCTCCAACTAAAATAACCCGTCCTATAAAAACAGGCTGAGGGTGACCAATGACGAGTAACATTCCCTCGCTGCCCGATGGCAAACAAATTGGCGGAGTGAACTCTCTCTCCGAAGAGGAGAAAATTCGGCCCCCAAAAGAGAGTCGCTCGGTCCTTCTTGCAGTAACATCTCAATAAAAATTTTCTTCCTTTCATCGATTCGCATCTCTCCTAAAAACCGCTTTCAAAAAAATTTTTTTTCTTTAATTTTTCAATTTTTCTCTCTGGGGGGTAAAAAAACTTTTATTCTGCCTAAAAATTTTTCCTCAAGTTTTTTAAAAAAAATTAAACTTGTAAATTTCCCAATGAATACTTGTTCTCGTGTCTCAAATCATCAATTTAAAATGTAAAAAAAATTATTTTCTAACAAAAAAAGATTATAAAATTAATTTAACTTTAAACAACTGTCTAAAAAAAATCCTGGCATTTTTTTCAATTAAAACCAAAAAGTAAATGTGTGTTTAAACATTATTAAAAAAACCATAAATACAGTCCCAAATTTTCTTTTATTTGGGCTAAAACAAGGTAGTGCTCGTCCATACACACGCTTTTAAATGTTTTTATCTTGCTCAATTTCCGTCAAAAAGTAAATTTAAAAAAAAAGCAAAATATTTGTTATTTTAAAAGGTACAATTTAATACTTTAGTATTTTTTAGGTATCTTGCTTAGTTTTCGAGTTATTTTCAAGCTCATTTTTTATTAAAATTCTAAAATTTGATTTTCGCTTGCAGCTTCGTTTTTTTCAAAATTAAGCAATTTAAACCTGTTAAAATTCTAAAATGTATTTACGATATGAAGATAAAGAGAACGGATTAAGGTCACCGACTCATTTTAATTAGGGGGTTGTAATCATAACTTACCCATCTTCTATGATACATACTTTTTTTCTTTTAAATAATAAAGGTTTTTGCAACTGCTTTAAAAAGTATATTATTAGTTTTCCTAAAAAAATACGTAGATTTTGGGTTATTTCCCTTTAAAACTCTGAAATTTTGTATTTGATAAATAACAGCTAACCAGCCAATACAAACCACAATTCGGTTTGTATTGGCTCTACAGCAATTACAAAAATATCATTTTATTTGTTTTTTTAAAAAACTACAATTTTGTTATTTGCAGTTTTTTTTATAAAATGCATACTTATTGAGTTATTTGCAAAAAAAAGCGATTAAAAACGTTGATTTTATCGACGAAAAACTCCGAATTTCGATCGCGGATAACCCGAAAAGTATGCATTTTACAACAAAAAATTTATTAAACGTTTTATACTAAAAAATCATTTTTATATCGAATTCCTGTGGTCAAAATATAAACAAAAATTTTCACCCCCGAGATGGTTTTGACAACCGCCCCCAAGGTTAAGGCGCCCTTCGGCATGATCCTATCTACTGTCAAAATTTAAGTCATTTTATGCATTTTGAAAAATTGCTAGGCAAAATGGTTCATTTCCTGGGCTAACTGTGCCTTTTAAATATAAACTGTTGTAATAAACACCTTAATTTAACCTTAAATTCGTCTGTTATTATGATATTTTTAAAAACATATTAAAGCTAACAATAAATTTAAAGGAATGTGCTTTAAATACACAAAAAATGTTGTAAAGGAATTTGGACAGGCGGGACCCACAAATTTGCATGTTTTTTATTTGGCAAAGCGGACAGCGAGCTCTGGATAAAGAATTTTTGCGGCAAGGGATGGAAAATGCTGCTAATTTAAATCTTTTAATTTACATATTAATTGAAGATCCAACATTATTTCGCTCTTGAAAATTAAGAGCTTTTTAATGGTAATAAACAAAGTTGAAATTAAATTGACTTTTAAAATAAAATTAAAATATAAATCCCTAAAAAATGTTATAAAATGGTAATATTACCAAGAAATAGCGATGGGTATGTTTCTAGATCTTTCAAAGGCTTATGACTGCTTAGATCGTAATCTACTTCTAAAAAAACTAGAACTCTATAGTGTTAGGGGTTCTGCTCTTAATTGGATTTCATCATATCTAGGTCATCGAACACAAAGAGTAGTATTGGAAAAAGGTAACTGTTTGTACAAATCGGAAATTCTGCAAAGTACAGTGGGGATTCCACAGGGGAGCATATTAGGGCCAATTTTATTTATTATATTTATTAATGATTTAAATATAGATTTTGAAATTAATAAGTCGATCCCATGTTCTAGTCTTACAGAATATGCTGACGATAATAATATACTAGTAGCAGCAAAGCAAATTTCAGAATTAACTTTTAATGCGTCAGAGGTTCTCCATGATACTAAAATATGGTTTCAAAAAAATAAACTGTTATTAAATGAGGAAAAAACTAATATTGTTATTTTTAAAACAAAGCTTAGTAGAAAAGAAATACCCGAAATAATAGAATTTGATGAAAAGGAATTACATGTCCAAAAAAACACGAAGTTTTTGGGTATTCACGTAGACCAATTTTTAGACTGGTCGCACCATATTGACCAGTTAGGGGAAAAATTAAATAGAATATGCTATTGTCTACGCATAACATCAAAATATTTAAAAGAGACAGCCTTACGCACACTGTATTTTGCGAATTTTGAAGCCACACTTAGGTTTGGAATAATTTTTTGGGGAAGAAATTCAAGAGTGCAGGATCTTTTTGTTATACAAAAACGTGTTCTAAGATTAATTTACAATATGTCATATGCTCAATCGTGTAGGGGTATTTTTAAATCAAAGAGTCTACTAACCATTTATGCTTGGTATATTTATGAAACTATTTAATTTTTTTGTAAAAATCAAGATAAATTAAACACTCATATTAATTATCATTATAGTACTAGAACACGTGATATAAACTACCCATTACATAGGTTAACTTTATCAGAACACAACCCACACTACATGTGTATAAAAATGTATAATAAATTGGACACTCAAATTAAGAATGCCCCTAACATGCGGTTGTTTAAAAAACAGTTTCTTATAAATTTGGAACCTTACAGTCTAAATGACTATCTGGATACTTAGGAAGATTTAAATTGTTTATGTATGTGTGTATGTATATGTATCTATTATGTACATGAATTTTTTTTTGTTGACGACGTTTCATTTTATGTTGTATATAATTTTTATTGCAATGTAATTTTGAAATAAAGAGAAATAAATAAATAAATAAAATACATCATAAATAAGTATGTTTTTAAATTATTCACCAGGTCAAACATAAGCCGCTTGTTTTTATTGCATGAAAAAATGTTAAACCAATTGAGATACCGGGCCTAAGTTGTCTACCAATGATTTTTGTATTTATTTAGGCTTCATAAGCGTGCGTCAGCCGTTTGCCTTTATAGAAGCTGTGGGCATACTACCCTTAAGGATTTAAGTCAGAACTGTTGAAAATTCTTATTGTTAAAAGTATGTTTTAGTAACTTATTTATTCCTAATTTATTAGTTAATAGAAAATTATTGATCTGTTTTGGAAAAAAATCATCTTATAAAATATATTTCTCTTAATTCTTTTTTTATAAAGGACAGCAATAATACCTCTTTAAAAAACGTATAATGTATATACAGAGCTGTCAAAACTTGAAGTACTTCATGTAAAATTTTACTTGAAGTACTTTTTGGTACTTCAAGTATTTTACTTCAAGTACTTTTTATTAGGAGGTACTTGTACTTGATTGGTTTTTATGAAGATACTTGGATTTTTACTTGATTTAACCAAGTAAATTACTTGAAGTATTTATTTAACTACTTGAAGTATTACGATGTACTTGAAGTAAATAAAAGGTACTTCAAGTAAAAAATCAACCAAGTACTCGAATTTACACTCCTTGGATAATCGTACAAACCAGTTAAAAAAAGAAATACGCGCAACCGCTGCTGTTTCTATTGTATTGCATTACAGCGCTCATTTGAATTGGATCCAACAGCAAGACAAGTGGAACTATTACTGAGAATTAGACTTTTTGTTCTTTAAATTGGTCTTATGTCAACGTGAAAATTATAAGTGCTCTGGTCTGGTAAAAATAAAAAAGAAAGATACCCAATAGTAGAAGATATCCCAAGAATAGGTTGTGGGTGCCAACCTGCTGTAGGCACCCTTATGAAAACACTCGTTTGACAGATGTATCGGATGCCAACGGGTGCCAACGCCAACCCGTTGGCAACCACAGGAAAATAAACCCATTTTGGGAAAAACCAATATTTCCTATAATAGTTTAAGGCCCAAGCGCTCACCCGAGTACGGCATTGTAGGCCTGTTGCCATAAATTTACATACGAAATTTTACATTATTTCGGACATCGGATGCATAAGATGCCGACTTAAAACGGGACACTTAGCAACCATACTTGTTTTCCTAACTATAGTTTTTACCGACAGGCCTACTTTCCAATAACGTAGGGTTCAGTCCTTAAAGCTTTTAGGAGTTGTTGGAAAACCCGGTTTTGAGGAATAAACCCTCTAATTCCCTTACAAAAAATACTACTCAAGATAATTTGTTTTACTTAAAGTACTTCAATTCAATTACTTCAAGTACTTTTATGTTCTTCAAGTACTTTGGTTTACTTCAAGTACTTTGGTGTACTTTAACTACTTTGTTTTACTTCAAGTACTTTGTTTTACTTCAAGTACTTTTGTTTACTTCAAGTACTTGAAATTACTTCAAGTAAAATACTTGGGTGGTACTTTAAGTACTTTTTCAATTTACTTGAAAATGCAAGTACATTTTAATGAATACTTGGTACTTGTACTTGAAGTAATTTTTAAAAAATCAAAAACTTGGTACTTGTTCTTGAAGTACTATTTAAAAGTACTTTGACAGCTCTGTGTATATATCGGGCGAACTATAGAAATTATGCTAACACTTAGAAAAGACAGTACACTCTACTTATCTTTCTTCTCAAATAATTGAGTTGCTTTGAAACTAAAAGGTAATTTGCACCATTATTTTGATTTTAAGAAGCCGCCAACACTATTTTTAAACAGATTTGAGTAGCCCTTATTTGATTACAGTGGATATAAATAAGAAACAACGGTTTTGTTTTTTTGAACACTTTAACGACTGTTGTGGTTAAAAAACATTGGATAAGAATAATGATTTTTAACAGAGCTCTTTGGTGCACACGTTACCACTAGCTTAGTCTATCGCCATTTGGTAATTTTAGTTAACTAAAGGTGGTAGAAATATTTTTTTTACAAGTAACATGACGCAATTCCGTGAAATTCATATCTAGGTATATCTACCATATTTCGTTAAATAAAAAAAAATACCAACTTTAGTTACACCAAATGTTAAAATTCAGATGGGTTGTATTTCAATATATCGTCCTTTGGTAATTTCAAATCACTAAAAATAGTAGAAATGTATTTTTTACAAGTAACATGATGCAATTTCAAAGAAATTCGTATGTAGGTATATCCACCATATTTCGTTAAATAAAAAATATTACCAACTTTAGTTACACCAAATGCTAAAACTCAGATGGGTATTAGTTCAGTCTATCGCCCTTTCATAATTTTAGGTCACTAAAGGTGGTAGAAATGTATTTTTTGTTAAAGTAATCCATAACACTTCTAATGTAAAAATAATATATTATATGGTTTGTTGCAGTAGGTGGCCGTGATATAGGCGGCCATGCTTTTGACAGATGACATTGAGTTACTGTATAGTAAACCAGCAAACAAAAATATTCTTATGAAAAAATTTCTTGTAAGCATTTGCGTTAAACAATTTAAGAAAAATGGAATGCTTTGAAAAGTACAATTTATGTAAATACTGCAAAGGGTTGAGTCAAGTGCAAATATGACATCCAAAATTTGAACAAAATTGTTTCAAAATATTACATATATGTCTTAAAACACAGACATCTAATTAATTCGTCGCCTTCCTATTCACCATTAGGAAGAGAGAATGGGTTATAATTCAAGCAACATTTAAATCTTACTATGTTTGTAGATCCCACGTTTTTTGAAATATAAATTGTTAATGCATAATAATTAAACAAATTTGTGTTTTCTGTTTAATGAAACTTTATAGTGAATAATAAATAATAATGTTAATTCTTATATAAATTTTGCATTATTCACAGGTATATTTACATTATTTAATGGTTGTGGATCATATGTTTACCTTTCAACTGTCAAAAAATTTCCACTTAAATATCGTGGCGCCACAAAAAAATTTCCGGAAATTTTTTAGTTGCCATGGTAACTAGTCAAAATTAAGGCATCTTATTGGTTAAAAAGTAGAGGTGTGAAATTTTCAGTTAAATTTGATGACCTAGGTACCTGTTTCTTTTAAATCTGAGGGCCGGGTCCTTGTTTCTTATCTAAAATAATACTATTTAAAATATTATAAAATGCACCTTTTTTAAACGTTTTAATATTCAAGGTAACTCTCTGCCATCATTGTTATCTTCTAGCTACCCAGAACATAAATTTTGGTATTATATTACCTAAAATCAGCTAGAAAAGTAGCCAAAAACTTCCGATAACTATAGCCTGTGTAGCATTTAGTTTTTGGCAGTCGTAGATATACCCCTAGAATAAAAGATATTTTTCAAACGGTAATAATGCATTGAACAATACATTTTTCGTTTTTCCATTAAATAAACAAGGTATAATTATAATAAGTTATATAATAGTTTATTATATATGGTAACTAGCTTTTACAGAAGACTCGTCTAGCTCTTATGCGGACCAAATAACCAAAAGGATGAGTTAAAAATTTAACATTTTGTAGTAGTTGTTAATTTTACATAACGACTTTTTTAATCGGTGTCGGTTTCATGCTTTAGAAAAAACCTAAGATTATTGTATTATACCACTTCTGTGGTTTTATCTTCAGTTATCTGAAATCCGGATTTCATAAACATTTAGTTACGTTAAAAGTTATGTTTAAACTTGACATTTCGGAATCGGCACTCCGGTTCCGCGTAAACTAAAAATTATAAACTAAAAGGTAGGTTTTTTTACAATAAAATAGAAAGAAATAATGGTTTTAAACCTTAACCTTAAGATTTTTCGCGCAGTGTTCCGACACTTTAATATTACCGGGCCTAAACAAAACCAATAGCTAAGCAATTTTTTATGTACCCCCGTATATGTGATATTGGCATTACCAACTTTAAATACTATTTATAATGGTAATCCCGATATTCAGATTTATAAACATTTAATATACACACACCGCAATGGTCTAAGGATATTCCTATTTTAGGGATATAAATCAAAGAATTTAAAAATATATGACCAAAAAAAGATAATTTATGGAAATGTATCATATTCTGTACAAAATGTAATATTTTAATTAAATGTAGATACCAGAAAAGAAAAACTACAGTGGCGTACAACCATTTTTTTTATTTCAACTAAATATCAAACAAAATTAAAAGTCATATTCTAAACGTATACCAATTTTTTTATAATGATGAATTTTTTTAATAACGCAGTGATAAACTCCTCTGGAGTTTATCACTGCGCGACACCTTCTTGGCATACTCAGAATTAAATTGTCCATATCTTCCTGAGCTATGGCAAACCAAGCAACATTTAACGCAGCAAACAGTTGTTCTTGGTTCTGGAATTGAGGGTTTTCACGCAAAACCGTTCTTTGTAGCATATCCCATGCATGCTCGATTGGATTTAGGTCAGGTGATTGAGCAGGCCATGGCAAAACGGTGATTTTGGGTTTTCTTGTAAAAATTGTGCAGCATGTCTAGCGACATGAGGACGAGCGTTGTCGTGCATCAATATAAAGTCTGGTCCAACAAGTCTTGCATGGGGTAAGACAAATGGTTGAAGAATCTCTTCCACATATCGATGAGCGTTTAAAAAATGTTCAACCAAAACGGATCGGTTCTTCCGCCGAGTCGTATTCCACCCACACCATTACTGTG
>JAHBCN010017874.1:0-17721 GCA_019359885.1 Listronotus oregonensis
AGTCGAAATCAAAAGAATATTGAATAAACATAAGTTTAGGAAGGTATGCAAAAGATTTATTTGTGATAACACCACAATTTGGGTAAATTTTTTATTTTTAGTGAAAATATTTTTGTAGATTCCATTTTGGGTTTTTTATTTTAAATGTTACTTTTTTTAAGATATGTTTTGAATCTATTGGGGATTGTAGTGAATTATGCACATACAGGTTTCCCCTCATTGGGGTTTTTATTTTTTTTATTATAATTATATTTTTGCTTACTTGTTTATCTTTTTTAAAAACCCATTAAAGATATTAATGTCATGTGAGAATTTTAAATGTAATGTTTTGTATAATAAAGATATTATTTTATTTTAAAACGTATTTGCTTTTTTAATTAACCATAACTAACCATATTATCTTTAAGATAAGCATATAGCAAAAAGTAAATTCTATTTTGGGTTGTCAGGAAAATACTTCTTTTAAATCGGTAATTGCCAATACAAACTTTAAGAGATTAAATATATATTAAATATATTGCAATACCTTTTTGTAAATATAGCTGCATGTCAAATAAAAGGGTGACTAAACTCATTCCGAATTGTGATGATATAAAAGCTTAAAATATTAACCCATTTTTACCTTCTTTCGTATTAAAACCATAAACAAAGTAAACTGTAAATTCTAAGTTTAATCTTAAGCTTGCTTTTAACCAAAAAATCCTTTTTTGAGTTGTGCCATTTACATCCGGGATATGTTTTTATTATAGTAAAAACATAAAAATATTATTAGGTATAGCTTTAACGTAAATTAAATAAGTTTTTGTGTCTCTACTTTGTTAAATAATTTATATGGTTTTAAGAAATATTTATTTTATATTATGAGTTATGATAATTAAACTAAGCAATTCAATAAAATAGACTGTATAATAAAAATCATCCAAAAAGAAATAATTTTTTAAGGATGTCTTTTATTATTATTGTGGGCTTTTCTTATTCTTATGTTATTAAAGGTCCTGAAGACATTAAAAAAATCTAGATTTTTGGTATTCAGAACAAAAAAAAGCAGTTTAAAAAATAATCAATCCAATGTCTTTTAAGCGAATATAAATATTCGATGCACCATAATTTTTTCCTTTGTCAGTACTGGGTTAAAACCAGTTTCTCATTTAGCCGTTTTTTGTCGTAAAAACATTTCATGGTTTACATACATTCGTATTTTGGCATTAAAACAATGACCTCTATAAAAAATGTTTTGACAGAGCTGCATCAATTTTGAAAACGTTTTTTTCAGAAATAAGATGTCTGATCGCAGAATGTACGAAAAACTAACCTTTAAAATATTCTGGCGTATAAGAGTAAAAAGGCGAAAAAAATAACTGAAATGTCTATTTTTATGAAAAGTAATAAAAATTTAAGCCAGAACGACTAATCTGTCTATGCTAATAGCAGGCAAAGATTTGATCCTGAGCCATTAAATTGCTGTTAAAACTCATTTTTACCAGTGTTGGACTTTACAAGCTATGTGTTTTAGCCAGAAAATAATGATTATATATACATAACAAAAATGAAAATCCCAAATCCAGAATAAAGATATTTAAGGAAAAATTTAAAAAAAAGGTCTAACATAAAATTAAAATAAACAATTTTCTTTTTAGATAAAATGGATAAAACGTTAACTATTTTTATTAAATTATGATTTTCAAAATCCAGCGCAAACAATCAGTACAGTCTTAGCAATAATTCTTTAATTATGCTATTTTTACTTTGAAAAAATCACCCGCTTTTATTACAGGTTATTTGCACATTTATTTTTAAAAATTTGGACGAATTTCAAGCCTCAAAGAAATTTTACTTAAACCTGTGTTGTGTTGTCAAATTGCTTACTACAATGTTTGTGTTAAAACAAACAATAGAAATCTAAGTTTAGTAATTTTGTGTTGCAGATATGTACGTGGTGATGTCCATAAAGTAAAAAAACAATTTACTTGAATCTAAAAGAACCCCTATATTGTTGATTTTTATATTTTATAATCGATAATTTATAATTTCAAATTTATAATATATTTTGGTCAGCCAAGACAGAGATATATTGTTTTCCTAACAAACGATCAAGAATATTTCTTTAGGTTTTAAAGGTTTTAAACTTTAACATGCATTAAATTACAATATACCGGGTGGTGCGTCGCCGAGGGAACTAGGAAAACCATGTAAATTTCAAGGGGTAATTATTGGCTTCCTGTATTTTTACAGAAAATGTATTATAATTTTTTTAAAGACCAATCTGACAAGCCCCCCGTGCCAAGTTTCAAAAAATTTTCATTAGCGAATCTTGAATTATTCAATTAAATGTAATTGCAAATTCCAAATTGTCGGTTCAGGTAAAACCAAACAAGCACCACAAAAATGAATATTGTCCCTGACATAAGGAAAAGTGTCAATAAATCAGTGACAGTCGGTATTTGAAAAAAATATGAATTATTCAATCGACGATAACGTATCCATAATTAAGTGAAATTATGCGGAAAACATTTTAGAGCAGTATCTGAAATGTTTTCAGTTTATTTCCCCCCCAAGCCCATTCCCTATTTCAACTATTAAACGTATTTTTCAGTAAGTTCGACTCCCAAAACTACCATAATAAATATTTGAAAAAGTTCAATTCAGGATATCAAAAATAGAGCCAAAGAAAAGAAGAACAGAGATCTTAATATGCTACCGAGTGTGGAGGAAAACAAAAATGGTTAGAAGAGGGTTCTAGGCAAGACGTAAATAAACATCCTACAACAGTATGGCGCACTTTGAAAAACACAAATATTTTCGTATAAATTGAAAAACCTCAAGAACTGCAGGAAGGAGAAGAGAATGGCGTTGTTTTGAAATGATGGAAAGAGTAAATAACGATAGGGAAATTTTTTAAGAAATATTTGTTTTACCGATGAATGTACGTACATTCACCCTCAACAATGAACCAAATGTTCAGAATTGCCTGTATTGGAGCCAAGAAAATGAACATCGCTTTTCATACCGGACACAATATCCCCAAAAAACAAATATATTCGTGGGAATTATCGGACACCATATCATTGGATTTTTTTTATGGACTTTTAACCTGACAGCAGAAACTTATTTGGACTTATTTCAAAATCAAATTGCCCGCATGGTTGAGAGTACCTGGAAAATGCTTTTAAAGGCAATATTATTGGTCTACGGTACCGGGTATTTTGGCCAGCCAGGTCACCTGATCTATCACCGAATGACTTTTTCGGTGGGCACTTTGGAATGTCATTTATAAAGTGTAAAATTTATTTCGCTAGAATGTAATAAAAATTTTGCAATATCAACTTAGAACCAACGTTAGAAATGAATTTTATGATCGGTTGGGATATGGTTTAGCTTTAATGGGTGGTTTTTTGAACATTTGATTAATTAATGTTTCTATGTAATTCTCATTATTTTTAAAAATTATTGTATTTTATTTATTCTCTATTTTTTCGGATCTATTTTCGATCTTCTGAGTTAAACATTTACAATTATTTATTGCAATGGCTTTGGACTCGAATTTACTGACAATACGTTTTAATGGTTGAAGTCGACCAGATAGGCTTAATGGGAAAATAAATTGAAAATATTTCAGATACTGCTTTGTTTAATTAAATTCTGGTATGATAAAATTACTTTTTTAATGATCGATAGTAATAATTGTTATTAGTTAAACTTAATTGTTACATTAAATAAAAGGTTTGATAAAAAAATAATGTTAACGTGTCTTTTACTTTGAATGTAATGGTTGTGAGATTGATGAAACGAAAAAAATATATATTCCTTGTATTCGGCTGTACGTCAGATTTGAGAGAACCTTATAACAAATAGTTTGCTGGTGACTGATGTCTGTTTGGTTTTACCTGAACCGAAAATTTGGTAATTTTGCAATTACATTTAATTGAATAATTCATGAATCGCGTATTAAATTTTTTAAAGCTTGTCACGAAGATTTTTCAGATTGGTCCCTTCAAAAACTTATCTTTTTTACTTCCCTTACATTTTTTCTGTAAAATGTACAGGGAAGCCAATAATTAACCGCCTTAAAATTTACATGGGATTTCCTATGTTCCGCTCTGCGACGCATTACCCGGTATATTAAATATTAACATAACTCCCATTTATTAGACAGTATTTTACTTATGCCCTTTACTTTTATAATAAACTGATTGGTAACAAACTACAAAAAATATATAAGTGATAGTGATAATAATTAATGCTGTAACTGTTTAGCGATTTCTGATACATAAACTCCAATACTACGGTCCTTAACAACATAAATGTGAATGCCATTACAACTTTAGCAACAAGAAATGAGAAGTTCACGTAACCGACTTGAGGCAAGACAGGTTTATAAATCGGCCTTTCCTTATCGGACCGTCTGGAGATTCCTTCTAAAGTGGCCGCAACACCAATGAGTCAATTTAGAAGAATTTAGCGGGCCTAACCATAGCCCTGTCTGTATACTAATATTTTGACCTGTAAGTTAATAGCCTTGTAGCGACTTTTAGAAATTGAAAGATTAATTTCAGTTACTTGTCTTAACGAATGTCTACTGTTTTAGTTTCTAAGTATTTTTTTTTTCATAATACTTAAATGTACAAAATATAGAAAATATTTAGGTTATTATACAGGATGTCCAAGAATATGTGGGCAATCTTTTGGAATATAATAGAAAATCTAAAAATATTAGACAAGTTCCCAAAAACTTTTTCATACGAGCCTTCCCTACGTACATTAGGAGACCCGAAATCGTTTTTTTTTAATAACTTTTAAAATACCAAGCGAAATTTAATTTTTTTTTATAATGGTTACTTGATGAGTCTTCTTAAAATGAACTTATCAAATCATATTTGGATTATTTAGTTTGCCAGAGACGGACTAGTTGAAACAATAATAGAATTTTTAACACCTTTATGATAAGGGCTTAACAATATTATTTTTGGATAAGCTTTGACCTTAAACTAAAAAGATATTCTTGATTGACCTCGATAAAATCAACTGTTTACGAGAAATAAAATATGGTTGGTATTTTTTTACATTATACAGGGTGTTTTTTAATTGTACGTCAATATTAAAGAAGGCAATTTTTTGGGTTCATTTTAAGAAAAAAGTTCATATGAACGTATGTCCCAAACGTCTTAACTTTTGAGATACAGGGTGGAAAATTTTTAAAAATAAATAATTTATTATTAATATCTGTAATACCACTTGACTTTTTTGAAATTTGGCATACATGTACTATGTACAGAAAGCATTTTAGTGGACCACATTTTTTTCTATTTGCCAAAATAGGCAGGTCAAATTCTGTACCAACTACACTGGTGGAAAAAAAATGTGGTACACTGAAAAATGCTTTTTGATACATTTATACTTTATGCAAATTTCATTAAAATATCTAAAGTAGTATTTTTTACCATCCTGTATCAAAAGTTAGACGTTTAGGACATACGTTCATATGAAGTTTTATTTTTAAAATGGACCCAAAATTGCCTCCAAATATTGACGTACTATTAGAAAACACCCGATAATGTAAAAAAATGAAACCATGATATTTTATTTTTGGTAAACAGTTGATTTTATCGATGTCAATCAAGAAACCTTTTTTTAGTTAAAGGTTAAAGCTATTCGAAAATAATATTATGTTGAGCCGTTATCAAACAGGGTGTTAAAAAATTGCTATTATTTGTCGCAATGGTCCGTCCCTGGCAAACTAAATAAGCCACATATAATTTTATGGATTCATTTTAGGAAGTTTTATCTAGTATCCATGATATTAAAAAATATATATTTAATTACGCCTAGTATTTTAAAAGTTATTTAAAAAAACGATTTCCAGGGCGTCCGTATATACCTGTATCTCCGTAGAAGAGGGCCGTAGGAAAAAGTTTATGGAATTTGTCATAATATTTTTAGGTTTTCTGTTAGATTCCAGAGATTGCCCACATATTATGGGACCCCTGCATATTAAATATGTATACTATATTTGCATTTTTTGCATTTTAAATATCAATAAATGTAAAAAGTTGAGAAACGTTAAATATAAACAAAATCATTTTTTAGTATCCTCGTAGAACAATAGTATTTGTAACATTATGGAAACAAAACCTATTTCAATTTTAACGCTGCTAAAAGTCAACAATTGAACTTGTTTAAAGAGGCACTAAAACAAGAATAATATTTGAGTGGTTGTATGTTGTTTCAAGGAAATTACGAGCCATCAGTCAGCTACTTAAATATACTCTGTGATTTCACTTGGACTCGGTTTCATTTTGACTTTTATGCTCGCAGTTTAAATTGGAAACCAAGCATAAGGATTTATGAAGAATTTTTGCAAAATATTTACGGCGACGTATAATCGGTATTTGCATTTGTGATTAAAATAAAATACAATGAAATATAAAGGTTTTATTTTCAAACCGTTGTTATTGGAAAATGTATGAAACTCTTAAAACTAAGAAATTTTTTAATAACAGAAAATATGTTTTAATATCGTGACTAAATCAACTTAAATTTAAAATTTTATTAATAAAAGTTAGACTAAAGTATAAAAATAGTAGTCATAATAATGCTTGAAACTCAACTAAACAAATTCCTTTTTATTGGAGCAAAGTTGGAAATTACTAAAAATTTGGTGACGTTTTAAATATTTGTTAAGGTTGTTTTTTTTCGTTGGTATTATAGGGTATAGGCTAAATGGTAAGAGATACAAAAATAATAAGATACATGTCCCGTTCTCTTTTTTAGTGTTTAGTTTAATGACGCAATTAGATCTACGCTTACTAAATTTGCTTTAAAAGATATAGGGTGATTCTCGAAATATGCCGGTTTTATTACCTCCCATAACTTGGTTATTTATGGAGGTGTAGAGAACTTAAATACAAAAGTTTTATAACTTTTTATGCAGAATCAAGTGGCGTATTTAAAATAAGTATAGATATTTTAATTTTTGAGATATTATCAAAATTAGTTTTTTTCTTAAATAAGACATCATATATCTGAGTATCTCAAAAATTGCATTTTTCTTGCGATTCCAACAATATTTTATTATCTAATATTTTGCTTTGTTCTAAATAGCTAAAATAACAAAAATATTTTTCTAGTGGGTCATGAATTAAATTTTTTAAACGTTTATTTTGTTTGTTTACATGTCAAAAAATTCAATAACAGTTAAGTATTGGTTTACACATTCCGTTTTCAATTATAAGTATTTATATTTTTTTCAAAATTGTTTAGAATGAATATTTTTTAAAACTATGAAAAGTTAAACAAGTTTGAATGCTATGTTGAGAGTAATAAAAATAGGGATGCAGCTTTAGAGTTGTATATTGAGCGTTATCCGGGACGACGACAGCCAGAAAAAGAATATTTCAAAGATTGTATTACAATTTAAATGCATGCAAGCGTGGCCTCATAAACGCACATTCTAAGGTTCTGCCTAGCGATGATGAACCTCTGTACTCGAAACAATAAAATCCACCAAAACCCGGGAAAATTGTTACTACAGATACTATTTTGTCGTAAAGCGTGGCTGCAAAGTATCTTTCTGTTTCATTTACTTGACAGTATATTATGATTAAATTTTACTTAATTTATCTCTAAAATTGCATCAAAATAAGCTCTACTATTGTATTTTAAACTGAAAATAATATTTGTTATATTTATTACTATAAAGTATAACACAGAAAAGGAATGATGTCAAAAAATATTTTTTTGGACAGCTACTAATAAAGGCTCGACAACGTGACAACAGCGGATTTTTCGTGAAGCGTACTTCCGCCACCTTCACCTTCGCTCGACAGATGACACATTCAATATGGTGTTTCAGTTTAAATGTTTTTTGTTGTTTGGGTAATTTTTGTGACAATTGTGTAAATTTCAGTTTTGTGTAAGTACCTTTAATAAATTAAAATGGTAAGGCAGTGCCAAGTGTGTAAAGTGACGGATATGATTCCTGGATTATCATTTCACAAGTAAGTACAAATTATGCTTGTACCATTCTACAGCCAATAATAAACAAAACCATGTTGGGAGCAGCTTTCAATTGCGTTAATGAATGAAATGCTTTATCTATCTATGCTGTCAGCTCATTGGTTCCAAGGTAAAAAAAACCAAGGCGATCGCTATCTACGCTTTTGCAGCATTTTAGCAGTCAATTAAACCGTGTTAGAGAAAAATGTATACTATTGTTTATGCATGCCGCTTTTGGGATGTTTATTTAAGCTTTTTATAAGAACATAGATAACCTTTTAAACTGGATCAAGTATTTGAACACATGCGTTATGGGGTCAGAATAATTTCGGAACAAATATTTTTCTGACTTGCCTAATTTTTGAATATAAATAATATAATCCCATTTGTATAATTCAGTAAGTTAAACGATTTTATAATAAAACTAGTGCAGATAAATTTGATTGTGTATCATAATTAATATTAAAATGTGATAAGAGAAGTATAGTGAATATAATAAGTGATGCATGAAGTTTGATTTTTTAGCACATATCATGGGCTTTAAATAAATTTATTAAGTGAAGAATTTTAGCGCAAATAAAGTTACTTTTTATAACAAAAATAAGTTCTATTCAGAATTTTATCAACATGTTTGACTGCTTAAAAAAATCTAAATAAAAATATAATTTTACTTTTTAATATAGTTATTCTTGTATTAGATTAAGTTAAAGGACACATGGTTTTGTCAAAAAACTCAGCTTTAACTACGAGGGTGGTCGAAAATATTCTTGCTGTAACAATAAAGATACAAAAGAAAAAATAAAATCAATTTTATTTTTCAGCATAATCTTTTCTTAAATCAACGCACTTGGTTTAATAATTCTAAATGCTAATTCCTTTCCAAAATAATTCTCTCCCGCATCGCCCATAACAATGTTTTACTTGAAAAAGACGCAACCGCCGCTAGGCTTTCAGTTTAAAAAAGAAGATACTGGAGGATAAGCAGGTCGGTTCCAATAATAAAGAAAAGGCTTTCCTTTTTTTGTTGCTGGATATCCGGCTTCTATTTAATATTTAAACTGCTGTTTAGAGTCAGAAGTAAAATAGTAAATACAAGTTTTACCCATAGTTATAAGACCTCGAACAAAATTATTCGTGTTAAAATATTCCAAACACTGCTTAAAAATACTTATACAAATTGTTTTTAATCAGCCGTTAACAATCACGGCAAGAATAATATCCAACATATTTGTATGAACTCTAATACCATATCAGGTACTTTTGAAATAATTATTGGAATAAAGTTTAAAGTAAGCAGACTATTTCTTAATAGTAAAAAATGAAGAAGAGTAATCTTTCTAAACCTTTAGAAACATTGCATGGTATTTATTCCTCCTGTATGAAGAATTTTATAATAGCTTGATTTTTTTTTCAATTTTTAAGGGTATAAAGAAGATTTGTGATTTAATAATATGTGTTTCAAATGACATTAATCAGAATTACTTGCGCCTTTAAACGTACTACTTAAAAAAGATGTACTAACCTAAAAGCAACAAATTGCCAGTAGCATCGCCCTCTCTGGCCGAGGCTGAGAACATATTTGAACACAGTATAAAATATTATGTTTCTATATAAAAACACTAATTGAATTAAAGAGATTAAAATTTAACTATGTTCTTGTTTTTCAACTGGTAGAAAACCTAATATTGTGTGCAAACTATTTTAGTTTATCTGCAAAGTAGCTAGGACACTAATACACCTTTAGACACTTGGACAGATGATTTTTTGTAATCTAGGGAGCCTAAAATTTAAACATTTTAACAAAAAAAAAACGCGGAGGGTAATCAATCGCTGTTAATGTATACAAACAATATTTTATGGCGTTTAAACAATAAAAATGTGCAAAAATAGTTTTAATAGTGTGAAACTAATAGCACTTACGCAAAAACGCGTAATAAAATTTAGTTTTTAATAATGGAGTAAAAATAATAATAGTAAAATAGATTTAAATAATTTGTTTTGGACTCTCACAAGTTTAAAATTATGAAGAAGCAAAGCTTTGGTATCTCGTAGGTTTTTTTACAAAGCTTTTTAATCTTATCAATACGTAGAAAGATCATGATTATGAAGGGAATAAAGTACTGGTCCTACGTAAGAATCCTAGGGCTCCCGCGGACCTTTAACTAAAATATTGCTCTATTGATTGCAACATATTGACAACGATCCCTCAAGTATAATTTTATCCACTCCAACACAGGCAGCTGTACAATGCCATCGACAAGTCTGTATAAATAACATCTACTTGATATCAAGACTTCACATAACTAATAAAAAAATCTGATTCGTTGATTTTCCACTGTAAAAACTCAAAAGATTAATTTTTTATTTTTTAGAGATCCATACATTGTATGACCTTAGAAATTGTATACTGTGAAATTCCCTGTAATTGTTAAGTTTTAATCATGATCGGACTTACGAATTGGAAAAGCCTACATGGTTCGAAAAAAATAAGATAAAAACCTTTTACTTAAGCAAGTTAAAGATTCTAAATGAAAGGTCTGTTTGGTCCACTTATACTTATTTAAAAAGATTGGTGTTTCACTATCCAGGACAACATTCCAAGTAAGTTGTTGCAGCCTGGCTCCGGGTAAAAATAAAATAAAGCCTGTCGTTAATAAACATAAAAAAATTAATATTTTATCAAAAATATAGCCGTTAAAATTATTGTCATATGTATTTTAATTCTGATTTACAGTAAAAACAAAATAATATGTAGTAATTGTTAACAGAATTTATGTAAAACGTTATGGGCGTTAAATGCATTGAATATTAATTAAAATTGTTATTTTTAATCAGCTTTCCGATTTAAGGGAAAAATATTTTTGCCATCCATGAAATGATAAAATACGATCTCTTTATTTGGATAAAATTTCTTGCAAACGCCGATTTAACTACAGTGAATATTTCGTGCGTCGATTTTTCCAATAAGGTTATGTAGTCTCCCAAATAAGTAACACCAAAAATATATACTCCTAGATAAATTACCCCGGTAAAACCCCATATAACTCCTAACGGCCTGGGTTCAGTATCGATACCAGACGGCGTTGGTGTAAATTTCGTACTTAGACACTGGACGCTGCAAGCGCTAAAACCGCTATTCCGAAGCTTAGGAATCTACTTACTTTAAACATAGATTACGTTCGTCGCTTAGTACTAAAAATGACCGTAGGATGGTGCAGACAGATTTAACAGGGGAGTTAAAATGGCGATAAAACTTTGTATCGTAAAATTGTCATTTTTAATGCAGCAAATATGGAAGTTGGTATTTAGGCTTCTGATAAGCCACAAAATGGTAGACGTTAGCTAAGAAGAGATGTTAGGAAACTTCCCCTCTAAAGGGGTAAAATAAGGAGTGAAAGTTTGCATCGAACTATGTCATTTATGGACTTAAAAGTATAAAAATTGGTATAAGGGCTCTTAATTACGATTAAAAATTATTTGTTTTAACATCTTTAAAATTAAATCCCTTTGGTTAAAAGGAATAATAGTTTTTAATAGAAAAATTGTCAATTATAAAGTTGTAATAACGGAAGTTGGTAACTAGATTTTTAATTCCCCCCAAAATAAAAGACGTTAGCTAGAAAAAGATTTTTCAAACGCTCCTCCCCAAAAAAAGATAGGAGGTGGAGTTCGTAAAATAATCTGTTTTAATATTTTTGGAACAACAACATTTGGGGGAGGGTGAAGGGTTAAAATGGGAATAATAGTTTGCATAAAAATATGGTATCTTCGTCACAAAGGGCTGAACTACGTATTCACAAGACCTGACATTTTTATTACCGGAATCTTAAAGTATACATGTGGTAGACATGCGCCTGACCCCTTTTTTTATAAAATAAACAATATTACGAAGTCCATGGCCATTTTTTATCTCCTTTACGTTATTTATATACCTTTTTGAATTTGGTTTTTACCAATTTAATTTTGAAATTTATATCCGTTCTTGCGGAAAAATACATTTAATTCGTAAGTCAACGTCGACTGCCCTCAGATATCTGGCCCTCTTTACACTCCGTCTTTCATCACACATTTTGCGGGTAGCGGGGTCTTGCGATTGAACATTATTATTTAATCGTATATCTTTTGTTATCATCTTTATTTATAAATGGTATTTTAAAAAGTAGTTCTTTTCTTATAAAACTTTTTCCCTCTTTTTAAACCATCAAGGGATAATGTTCCAAAAATACTACCATTTTACTTTTTTTTAGGTAAAAGCCTTATCAAAAACATCCATATTTAGACTTTAAACGCTTACTTTAAAGGGTTGTTTTTTTAAAAAATTTTAAAACAAATTTTTAATCATAATAATAGCCTTCATACCAATTTTTTTATACTTCTAAGTCCAGAAATAACAAACTTTAGAAGCTAAATTAACAACCCTATATTAACAACCTCGTCCCCATTTTAAACTCCTAAGGTATGTAATTTTAAAAACCATATAACAGATAATTTTTAATCGTAATTAATACCCTACATAATAGTGTCCATACTTTCTGAATCCAAAATGACGTAGTTCCACACAAATTTTTACCCCCTCCATTTTACCTTCTTAGGGGAAAGTTCCCAAAATCCTTTCTTAGCTAGTCTTTTATTTTTCTGGGATTTAGAAGTTTAATTACCAACTCGATATTTACACTTCAAAAGTTGCTTATTTTTCTGTACATATTACTTTCATCCCCATTTACCTCCCCAACAGATGAAATTTAAAAAAAAAATATAGACAGATCATTTCTAATCATAATTAAAAACCTAAATAACAATTTTCATACTTCTAAGTCCAGAAATGACAAAAGTTTAATAAAACTTTCACCCAACCCCCATTCTCCCCGCTTTAAGGGGGGAATTTCTAAAATTCCTAGTCAACGTCTTTTTGCTCATAGTCAACCTTTGTTGCAAATTTTATCTTCATGGGTCAAAGGTTTTTTGAATAATCGGTGTATGAAAAAAATGAATGTGTGAGTAAAATATATATAATGACCATATGACTTTTTTTTCATTAATTGCAAAAATTACAAGCGCTATTTTGAATAATTTATATGTTTAAATTGATGTTTTCGACATAATAATCTATGTCTATAACACAATAAAGTCGTTTATTTTAAATTATTAAACAAAACGTATTTATTTTTACGCCGTCACTGTATATTATTTACACACTTTTGTAAAATCTCCTACCTAGTTGTAAGGGTTTATTATTGTCGCTTTAAAAAATATCGATCGTTTTTAAATTGGCAAATATTTTATTTATTTATGGGGGAGCACCTCCTGGGTGACCTATGATGACAAAACAATTGGTTTTTCAACGTGTTTAAAGATTTTACAAAATGACTATAAGTAGTGCGGAAAATACTGTGGCAAATGAGATTTAAAATGATTGATGGAATTACTCGGAGTTTTCAAACTTTCTAAACGGTATATTGTTGGTCCTAAATGCCCAACTTTCCCAATTTAACCATCTTCGTATCTCCTATAGTTTCCGAGATCCCAATGGTGAGAGTCGAATTTGAAACACCCAGTATATATATATATATATATATATATATATATATATATATATAAAAATATTTAAGAAAAGACCCAAATTTTATTGTGTATGAAATTTAAAAGAAACAAAAATTTTGGGGTGCAAGCCTACATTGCATTTATTACATCTAAACTGTATTTTTATGGCACGGACGACATCTTATTTGGTTTTCTTGATATACGATAAGATGATATTTTCCATCAATCGGAAGACCCTCTGTCATGAGACTGAGCCGTACAGGTCCTCGTTTGGTGGTCTTCTTATGTGTTTTTAAAATGCCTGTCGCAAACAATCTTCTAAAATTATATTGATCCATTTTTCCACCCCAGTGGCAATACAACTGCATGCATTTTGAATTTTCCATATCAAGACAGTGGGTAATGAGTGGGAAAACCACTTTTGTCTAATATTGACTCTATAGAGACTTATATTTTGGCTGCTCTATCCACTCCACCCATATTTTGATTGTATTTTTTTTATTTTTGTAGTGAGGACGGATAGTTTTTTTTTTTTTTCGAGAAAACCTTAGAAATTACTTGTTGGCATAACAGAATCACAATTAAAAAATTGTGACGATAATTTCGTTCCATCTGCAGACTATAATGTTCTCCGTTTTTTTTAATGCATACTGGAAGTTCCTCTTTCTGTTTTTTTAGTTCTGTTGATTGTATCAAGGAACAGCTATTTGGTTTTCTTAGAGTTCCAGTGGCTTTTATACCTCTGTTTTTAGCTAAAAGCAGATCCCAAGAGAAAAGTAATCAAAATGGTTATATCGTCATTTCTGTTATGTTGTACAGCATAGATTTGGTGTAGTTGGTTATCATTTCCCACAGCTTATCATCAAAAAAGAGAAAATGTGCAAAGGTTGAGCAAATTTTTGGCAACACCGTTCTTCGTTGTTTTGCCAGACAGGGAACTTACTTGTTAAATCTTCATTAACCAATTATTCTGCTTTCGCCTCTTTTTTCTATTTCATAAAACTTGACAACGAAATTTCGTCATCGCTATCATCGGAACCGTCTCTAGGGGCTTGACATTATCAGGAACTTTATTGAAAACCGGCTGGGTTGATTTGCAAAAACTTCCTGGAAGATTGTCCATCACGAATATTCGTCATCGCCAGAGTCTTCTCTGTCAAATCTTCATTGGCGTTAACTGGGGAAAGACTACCAATGAATCAGGTACTCCAGCGTTATCGCCCAAATGTTCAATCTCTTTAATATTTCATTCAGTGTCAAGGGTTTTTTTATCTAAAAAAAATGCACCTTTTACCACTGACCTTTTAAAAGGACGGCACATTTTGCAATGTTATCTGAGCACAAAAAAAAAAAAAAAAATTTTTTTTTTTTTAATTCATCAGAAAAATACAAGTGTCATCTGAAAGTTTTAGTGATAAAAAAGTTTTTAAATTATACAATAATAAAATATATTACCTTTTGTTCCCCATGTCCAAAACAAAAAAAAAACAAGTAAACAACTTGCCGCTATACCGTCAAAAATGCAACTAAAGTGACGAAATCGTCAAGGGTATATTGTGAATTTTTTATGAATAGTAAAAATATTAGCCGACCAAAAAACTTTAAACCAAGCCCTAAAAAGTGTAGATTTATTTACCGCCCTTTTTAAAAGGACAGTGGCGTATTTGGGTTAAAAGCAAGGTATCTTATCAAAATGTATGGTGTTATAGCCTGTTTTTTCCCGATATCCTATAAATTGCATTTTGATAGAAAGCTGTAGGTTCTGCGCCTACTCAATCTTATACCAGTATCGTTTTTTATCTATCCGTGTACTAAACCATGCCCCTTGACAGTCATAAACATGTTTACTTTTATAGTAAATAACTTCTTATGGTTTATTGAAAATATAAAGCCCGTTTTTTTTTTATTCCGTTATAAAAGGTCTTTGTAAAATACCTTCATTTTAAAGAAAACTCTAGATAACATTTTTCTACCAAGTGGTTGAAATTGTATAAAAATTCTACTTTAACTTAAAAAATTACAAAATACTATTTTTCTGCTGGGTTATTAAAAATAAACATTTCAATTTCTTTATTAAAAACCTAAAAATTAGAAAGAAATTGTAAACTTTTAAAGAAATGCATTTAGGGGACATGGTTAGCTGCCTGCACCCATAACACCTTAATTAACACCTTGGAAATTATTTCCGCAAATAAACGAGAAAAAAGTTAATGAACTATGCTTATACATCTATAAACACCTATTTTTAGTTATTTTGTGTGTTGACATTTCGAAAAAAGCATCTGTTATAACATGGGAGAATTTTTACATATATTTATCCAGCTATTAATATCTCTATCAATTAGGTTAGCTTTCGAACCTACGTATTTCAGTTCAGAATTTTAATATTATCTTGTCTAGAATGCAGTGTTTATTTACAACTTTTATGTATAGCAGCTTCCAGTTAAAACTTAAAAACACATTTATCGCGATTGTTTATTCTAAAATTTTTTAGTTTTTTTTTACATATTAACTTTATGCACTTATGGAGTGTTACACTAGTTCGTTTTAGGGAAATTATACCTTCGAAACGCTACAGGACAATACTCAATATTTTTGTTGGCTTCCTTAAAGTGCTGCTGTAGTTGACGAGAATTTGTATTGTATTTATGTAAAAAAAAAATTTTAAACTACAGAAAAGAGCTTTGGCTAACTTACTCTGCACGCATAAATTAAGTAAGTCCGGTAAGGACTTTATCTGTTCTTTATTTATATTCCAGCTAACTTAACACCAATTAGGCAGTGCTGTAAATGACTAGTTTAACTTTGACGAAACGTCTACGTAATTTTGCTAGGAACACCTTAAAAAAGTAAACCGCCAATATTTTTTTGTTTTTATTTGACAATTAAATTCATGATTATAAAAATTGTAAACCTGAAGTGGCATTTTGCCGATAATTCCACTCATATATAAATAAACCCATTAGTAAACACTAAAAAGGAAGAAACAGAAATGCAACTGGATAAAAAAAATCGGTTAAATTTCTACTAGGTACGTTACCATGGTAACAATTGCAACTTATTTGTTAAAGCGTCCGGTATGTCAGATTGAAAGTTTACGTTGTCAGAAGTAGTTTTTATCATGTCCCTATTCGGAAATACCTGCGACCAGGGATAAAAAAGAAAATAGAAAATTGATTCCTAAAAATACAAAGAAAAGTCGGTAATTGTCTCGAAAGTTCCTCCTTCGATTTTGACCAAATTTGGTATACGGGGGTTTTTTGGGGCGCTGATTACGAATCTGAAAAATATTTTTCGGCAACGTTTCGTTTTCGAGATATTCATCATCAAGTTGAAAACAAACTAACCTTATTTACACTATTCCTCCTTCTTTTTACAAAATTCTTGATTTTGACACTAAATTAAATAACATTTTAAAAACACTTTTTAAAAACTTGTTTTTATATCTATTTTACACCTTTTTCCATTTAATTGCAAACCTCCACTTCCACACGTCGGATCGTGGCCGCAACCATGTATACATTAGGAAATCATGGCCGCCCCGCTTGAAAGTGAAGCTTCGCAATTTAATGGAAAAAAGGTAAAATAATAAAAATATAAGGTTTTAAAGGGTGCTTATAAAATATTTGTGCCACTTTATATATAAATCAAGAATTGTGTACAAAAAAAGGGGGATATAGTGAAAATAAGGTTAGTTTGATTTTCAACTTGATGATGAATATCTCGAAAAAAAACGTTGCCGAAAAAATATTTTTTCAGATTCGTAATCAGCGCCTCAAAAACCCCGTATACAATTTGGTCAAAATCGGGAGCAACTTTGACAATTACACCGAAAGTCAATCATCAATTTGGAACCGATTTGGCATATTTTCCAAAGAGCGAAATTTTTGATGTAGACAGAAAGCAACCGATTGAAGATTTAACAAACATCAAAATCTTGTAACAAACCTTCGAGGTATATCTTTGGACCTTGAATCAACCATGCTTCCAACATCACTCATTTAAATTTAGCATTACAAACATCTGTACGAGAAGTTGAAACTGCATCAGTAAATTATTTACAGTAATTGTATTTTCAATAATTGTTCATATTAGAAATAATTTTGTTATTAATATTTGGTGTTTTATTTTTCTGTTGTATTCTTAAATAAAATTTTGAGTTCAGTTGATTTAAATCTTTTATTCACG
>JAHBCN010017875.1:0-17683 GCA_019359885.1 Listronotus oregonensis
AAAAAAAAGTCGCCTACATCGGACTTAAAAACATAAGAGCAAAAGTCATTCCAGCCACCTACCAACTTCAGAATCTTTGTTTTTATATTGATTAAGGCCATATTCCTGTATTTTTCTATACCATGATTGGGAAAGATAAAATCGACATCCGATTATTTGTGCCGAAGGAAAAACTTGTTCGGCTGCTTTGGAATGGCTTTCTCAAAATCAATAATAATATTTGATTTTTTTAACGTGATACCATTCTCTTTACAAATATCTGTTATTGAATTGAAAAGGTTTTTATATGTTTCTGTGCGTTTATTAGGTAACAATGAAAAAATTAGTGGAATGTTATGCCCGTTAAAATAACCATGTAAAGTAAAAAATAACAAAAAAACTGCGCACAGTAATTAAACGTACCATCTAAATAAATACGCCTGACTTTTTCCAACATCTGTAGATTAGTTTTACACGAAAATAAAACAGTTTGTTCAATTCCATTACTCATAAATATAAACTGTTCACCAGTAGAGGTTTGGATGTTTGCCTCGTCCAGAAAATCAAAAGTTTTCTCAATGTTCTTCGGTAAACTCGGCAGAACTTCGAGCGTTGTAAAGGTTTCTTTTAACAGAAGCCACGTCAGATGTAATCAATGTTGATGGCAGATTTTCTTGAAGTATTTTCCGAATAATCTTCGCAGGTTTTTCGGACTGGTCTTCGAAAGCTTTACGTTTGCAGGCAAAATTAACAATTTGACGGTTTAAGTTCTGCACAATTGCATCGTGGGAATGTTCTTGATATGTTTTGAAACAGTTATATTTAGGGTGACCATAATATTGCCAAGAAAAAAGAGGACAAAAAGCCCGCCTGGACTATATCAAGACTCAAGACTAATTGACAACGAATAATTAAATGCAATTAACAGCAGACAAAACGGTTAATAACGTAAGAACGCGCTCTTACGAAGTTACTGATTTGCCGCGGCTGGCAGTGTTCTAACTTTTAAAAAAATTTATCCCCCTAAAGCCCCAATTAAAACCCCAAAATCCCCACACATGCTAAAATTCCCCTTAAAAAAATTCATTATTTATAAAATAAATAATTAAATATTTTAATAAATAAAAACATTAAAAAAATTAATAAATAATAAAATATCATTAAACAAATAATAAATTCAAAACAATCAATAAATAATTTCATTTAGCAACTTTTTTTTATATTTTTTATTCATAAATTATTTTAAGCTTCAAGTAACAAATATCTTACTGACTAGATGTCGCTAAGGCGGTATGTACAAAAATGAATATGATTGGCTGGATTGGATTATCCCAGGGCCTTTACTATTACACCTTTATTTTGCTTAATTTAACATTTGAAAAAAATAAATATTTGAAGTTATAAAAATTCCTAAAAATACCCCCAAAAATATGGCACCCCTAAAAAAATCTCATCCCACTTTTTTCCCCCTAAATTTGGGGGGAAAACTCCTAAGTTGGCATGCCTGGTGGCGGGCCAAGTAGCGTTCGAACTGATAGTGTTTTCCATTATTAGAGACAAAACTAGGTAGTAGTTCCAAGAATGAATGGAATTCGCTAGGAGACAAAACAAATGAAATCGAGCAGGATGATCCCTGTTTTACCGACATGGCAATAATTAGTTGCTCATTTGCACAGTGGGTTAAAGTGCAAATGCGTATTACCAAAACCAAAAACAGTTTAATTATTTTGTTTCCATTATTTAAAAATAAAATAGGACATCATTTTGTATACCATCAAAAAAAAGTACATTTGGATGTACTAAGTAGACCTTTGAAGGACAACAGGACAGTGTTTAAAAAGAAAGTACTGTCCTACTAAAAAAAGTACATATGGTCACCCTAGTTATATTATTATCACCTTTACCCAAAGTTAGTAGGAATGATTTACACTTTCTATTTGTACAAATCCACCGCTTCTTACCACTTTTCAAAAGCTTTTGGAAACCATGTTTATAATTATTTATTACTAATAACTGTTTTTCTCGTTCACTCACAATTATTTTCGGATTCATGGCGAAAATGCAACACAACTGTGTATTTAAATACGTAACACACCAGTGACAGCAAAAATGCAAAATTGCTATTTCTGAGAAAATATTTTTGGGAGATGGTTTTTTGATAGGCAAAGGAAGAAATTTGACGAGTTGTTAAATTAAAATAAATTTATTGCGAGGGGCCCAATATGGGATGCTTATAAATTTACTCAAATTTTTCCCCTCATTTTCTAAACCACTACAATTCTGGATACCAAATCATTTATAAAAGTAGCCCATTGTTGTTGTAAAAAGACAATAAAAAAGTCAAAATATGACGTTAAATAATACCTTATCCCCTTTGCTTAAAGTGATACTCCTATGAAGATATATTGCTTACTATCCCTAATTACTATGTTTACTAAATACAAATTAATAACTTATTCTGTTCGGGCGTTATAGCGCCAGTGGTCATTTAGACTGACACATAAAGATAAAAACGAAAACAAAAAATAATGTTTTTCGTAAACTACGTACCCTAAAACGTGATCTTCTGTAAGAACTTCGAAGTGCTCGATTACGATAAAAGTTAGAAAATCAGTGTATAAATTAATTTTAAGTAGATTCTTAAAAGAATTTTATTTTTGATGAAAAATCTTAAATACCGCAAATAATAATTTAAAATAATTGCAGAATAATTTTAATATCTGCCAATAAATGAAATTATTAGTATCAGCAGCTGCACAACCCTTTTGTTTATTTTTTTTTTATTGTTTTCTGCTTAGCCCTTCACTGTTTTTAATTATTTTTAGTTTAAAATCGTTATTTGGGTATGTTTGTTTTCGAATTTATAGGTAATATTAATTAATTTGAAATCAAATCATTTATAAATTTAAAAATCTGCAATCTATTAAGTAAAATTTATAAAACAAAACTATTTATCTTGCTTAGGGGATCCCGTGTATCCAACCGGCTCACCTTCGCCTGAACGTATACTAATAATAAAATATAATAATATATAGTATAATATACACTTTGTAATAAGTAAATATTTTAAAACATTTTTTTAAAAAATATTTACAAGTATTTTTAGTATTAGTTTAAAAGGGGGACTTTTATATAACAGTAATTCAAAATTTAAAAGGTTTTCCCCCGCAATTATTGCGGGAGAAGAAGATGTATATACCACATTCTGAAGTATGCAAAAAAAGCCTCTTCCTTCTCTTTTAATGATCTCAGTTCTAAACGGACACTTCGCCAACGAGTACAGGTTGGTAGTATCCTTACTCAAACTTTGTTTCATAGTCTTCCACTTGAAATTAGGGTCCATCCCTTTTTTTACATTCTAAAATAGCAGGCCCCCTTGCAGATCAAGTACCCCGATAGAATTTGCTGCAGTCCCTGCGCTTGCTTAATCCGGCACCAATTTCCACCCAAAAATTTCAATTCTATACAATAATAGGGTATTTTCACTCAATTGATATTGATAATGTTGTGTATAAAAATTAAAAGTAGAAACACAATTAAACAAAATTAAATAACACGGAAAAAACAAACCCCTTACTTTTTTTTTAAAAGGTTTAATTTCATTGAATTTAAATAGCCCGCCACCCCCCCAACCAATCAAATTAACATGGATGCCAGTCTGTTTTGGAACTATCGATATCGACAATCGTATCGATTTTAACAAATCTAAAATGCGAAATGCTTGTTAGACTTTCACTAAAACACAGTCAGACTACCTAAATAGTTTCAATTGGAATAAAACATAAAAATTACATCAAAATGGTTTTCACAACAATAATAGGCATGTCCTTTGGGTTTTTTCTCAATACCTACAGCAGCACACCAGGCTTTTCTCCAATCGTTTTTTTTTTGAAGAGAAAAAAAATTTTTTTTTGAAAGCCCCCTAAACTCGGCCGGCTTCGGTTTTCCCCAAAATAATAACAATACTTTTTTTTTCATTTTGAATAAAATAACGGAAATTTACTCTAAAAGGGTTCATCCCCAAGGAAAGTTTGGTGATAAAAAAAACTATAGTAATAAATTGGAATATTTGGAAAGAACACACACTATTTACAAATTAGAAATTATTAATAAATATTAGAGGTTACAGGTTATGGGGGTTTGACATTGAAAAAAAGACCAATTGACGGAAACACCAACTCTGTAGATGTTGCGCATATCGATATTTGATGACAGGCGTCCCCAAAAAACAAAAAGCTGACAACAAAGAAAAAATTCCACCAATAGAAAATTTAGGGCCGTGACGTCACGGGCCTACAAAATTCAAACTTAAAATTTTTTTTTAAAGGCTTTTCCCGGGGGGCCAAAAAAAAGGGGGAAAAAATATTATTGGCTTTTATTTTCATGTAGCTTTGCAAAAGCAAAAAAAAAAAATCAAAAAAAAGCCTTTGGGTATTAGAGTTGAATCTTCAGGCAACAACAATTCCCCCTCAAAAAAAATACTTCTCAAAGAGGCGACCAAGTTCAGCCGTCCCCTTTTTATTACAGTGGTTCACAATTTTAAAATCGGAAAAAAACACCTAATGGTATTTCTAATTAATTTGTCATATCTTTGCAATTTTCTTGGTATTTCGTCTTAAAATAAGATCCAAATATAACTTTCTTTGATTTTTATTATTAAAGCCCATTGTATTGTATGTACTTTTGACATATTTGGTTTTTTAAAAAATTCGTAGTTGTGGTTAGTTGTGTTGTATGTACTTTTGACATATTTGGTTTTTTTAAAATTCGTAGTGGGGTTTGAGGGCCCCAAAAAATGATGGGGCCCTTTTTGGCCTGGCTCCGGGGTATAATTTTGGGAAAAAACTTAGCCGCAGTGGCCCCTCAGCGAGGATTGCGGTATATATGGATAGGGGTTCGTGACGTTAATATTGTTTTCGCGCAACGTTTTATATTTGAATTTTAAATACTTCTAGCTCTTTTATAAAATTTCGTATAGAAAAATATTTGGCAGAGGTGTCATTTAGGTTCTAAGGTTTTTTTTTGCCAATAAAAAAAAAGTACAAGGGGGGATTTATTTATTCTTTAAAAAAGGGAAAATACTGCTATTTTGAAAAAATACTAGTTTTCGCTCATGTCGATTTTGGAGTCATTTATCTCATTTATGTTTAAGAGCTGTCGTTTTTTTAAAAAAAAATTACAGACTCTTTCTTTTTTTTTTTTTTTATTTATTTTTTTAAACCCGTTAAACTTCTTGCATTTAACCTAATGATTTTCTTTAAACAGTATTTAATGTTTTTGTAAATCTAGCCACAAAAAAATAATGATGAATGCAATCATTTAATTAACGAGAATACTTAAAAATCATATTTATGCTTTTATGATAAAAATGTAATATATTTTTAATTACAATTTTATTTTTTTTCTGTTAATTAGTAAATACAGTAAAACTTGTCTATAACGGCCACCATAAAATTAGGAATAATTGGTCTTTATAGAAAAGGGGGTAATTTTCCCGGTAAAAATTTTTCAACCATTCGAGGCTACAAAATTTTTTTTGTTAAAAATTGCTTGCTGCCTCAAATGCTTTTTGTTTTTAAAAAATCCAGATATTGGAACATTTGTACCTCTTGCTTTGCAGAATCAATTGTAGAAGACTGGATCTAACCAATCCTCCTGACCGGGTTTCCCCCTTTTTTTCTAAATTAACACCTTCTTCAAAAAAATTTGTTTTAGTTTTTTCTGTATTCCTGATGATATTATTTATTTGGATTTTTTCCCACCGCAAACTGTTCGGCCCCTTTTTTTCCCCAAAAAAGGGACTTTTTACTTTCCGCGATAACAAAATTTTTACTTTAGTGAAAACCCTTTTTGTTTAGGAACATGATTAAACACTGTTAATTCCGAGCAAGATACATTTTTTTTTTATCGATTTAAGACACAACTAAAAAAAAATGTGAAGATAATCCCCCTATAGACATTAAATGCTATTTAAACCTGGCCACAAATATTATTGTTGGGTTTTTTTACCTTTAAAATTTGCAGAATACAATAATAAAATAATAGATTACAGGTTATAAAATTGAGATTTGTCTGGCCGTGGCTGTTTTAAAAAGGTGCCATTATCTAAGGGTATTTATATAGGCAATTCCTAAAAAAAAATTTTTTGTTATATCTGTCTCAAAGTATACCGTGTTAGCTCTTGCCTTTATTTATGGATTATACCTGCCGACAGCAATAAAACTGCGGTTTGGTGGTATTAAAGGACAAACATTGGGAAACGGACTTTAATAATTAAATTTATAATTTTTGTTTATTTAGGTAAGTATAATTTTAAAATTACATTAAGAAATTAAATATATGCAAAGTTTTAATAAATTTATAACTGCATTATCTAACAAAATTTAAATTTTTTTAATCTAAATATCTAAATCTAATTCTGTTTCACTATCAGAGTCATCATTGAGTTTTAATTACAATAGGATTTATGTTCTTTTGCATAGAAATGTAAGAGTCCTCAATTTTTATAATGTGCTGTAGTGAATTTTTCCAGCTCTCAACTGGTATGTTAGTAATTACATTTTTTATCAAATTCAAAACACTGGGACTTAAAGTAGGTGTAACATTTTCTGCTCTGATCTTTGATTTTACTTGGTTCTAAAGGCTCTATGGGGTTAAACATACAGTGATACGGAGGAAGCCATAAGACAGTATGCCCAGCCTGTTCACCAAATTATCACATACATATTGTTTTTTAATTGCATATAAATTTAGGACTTCCAAAAGATGCTTTTTTTTGTAACTAAATTCAAAATAAATATCATTTTTAACAAATATTCCTGGATTTCAGTTTTTAACTTGATGAAGCTGGTGCTTTGTGTAGCAGACGACTGTGGTAGCTTGCGTTACCCCGGGCATTAACACTGTTTTTTTGGAATATTTTTAAAATATAATTTTGAAACCAGTTTTCAAAAAGTTCTGCACTTGTATCCTCGTGATAATCCAAGCTAGAATCCTTAATATTCTTTGCAGACAACAGCAAGCAGTTTGGGACAAATCCGTCTTATGAACCAGCGTGTATTATGGTAATGCGTTTTTTTAATTTGAATGCTTTCGTCTGACAGTTTTGACTGGAATCAACCCATCCTTTGAATACTCTGTGTTAATGTATCGAACCATGTTTCATCAAGGTAAAAACTCCAAGTGCGTATTCTTTTGCGATTCCATTACTACTTGTCTTTTTTTTTGCGATATTTAAATCCCATTTTACGAACAACTCTATCGAGGGTGGCACGGCTAATATTTATATTGGTTTCGTCTTGGTCTAGTTTTTTTTCAGTTTATCCAAAAATAAGGAATAACTTCGCTTTCATAAAGAAAATATTTTTCTTCTTATTAGGCCCTGATCACTATACGGTGAGATTGAAAATCACTACGTTTTTTTCGTTTGTGTAAGTAGACAGGTTTCTTTTAAAGCTTCTTGTTTAATTAGACCTCTACTGATTAAAGTTTCATACACATTTTTACAACCTGTTTTGCATCTAATGACAAAGTTTCACAACTGATTTTTCGTAAAACAATTTTTTTTAAAAAGACAGTAAAAACGGTTATTCAACACCTTTTAAAATATTAGCCAAAATATTTATATTAATGGTTAATACTCAAAAATACCTGCCCCCCCCCTACCCTTATGAACAATTGGGTTTACCCAATAACAATAGGTAATAAAATCGTTAAAGGTTTATTGGGGTATGGTCCGTCAAAACCATAACGATATACTTTGGGACAGACTATACCTTGAAAGTGGCCGATAACACAGTTGGTCTATATAAAAGGGTGTCCGTTAACACAAGTTTTACTGTATATATTTACTTCCCCTACTTAAATTTTAATTTGGATTGGGCGACTTTGTTTCTTTTCGACCCACTGTATCTTTAAAACAGTTCAATGTTCAACTAAAAAGAATGCTGACAGTAAAATTATATCTTTCGGACTTAGACCATTAAAGATTGATGTACCAGATAATTGCGGTCTTAAAAACCTAAAATTTTAAGTGGAACAAAAACACCACCCTAGAACTCGCTTTGTTTTAGAAGGTGTAAAGGGGGGAAAGTTGTAATTATACCAGTCAATGTGTTATTAAGTATCATTATGTTTTTACCTAAATGTCTGGTATTTTTTTGGTGCGGTAATTAATTATTTTTGGTGGGTAATAATTAGGATTTCTGGTGTGTTGAGCTTAGTGTATGTTGAAGTGCATAAGTTTTTTCCAACCTTTTAAGCCAGGCGCAAATTTATAAATATTTGTAAAACTAATACTACAATTTAGGTTTTAGAAATACTTTAGTAAGTATCACAAATCGCAAATCTTGGTAGTGGTTTGAGAACTTAAGATAAAATTCAGAGAAGTTTTAATAATTTATATTTATATTTTATATTCTTATTAATACAAAGACTAATGCTATCCCTAACGACACTTACGAGCTAAGCTTTTAAGTATGGGCTGCGTAGTACCAACAACTAAAAATCTTACTGAGAAAACTAATTTGGTTAATATTTCAGTCAAGGGCGTCGATAAGGGGAGGGGTAATGGGGGTAATTACCCCCCAAAACCCTACCTACCTCGTCGGCAATTATATTCTCCCGAAGTCAAATGTGCAAACATTATAAGTGTACATAATTAGCATCAATAAATACTTTGACCATTATTTTGACTTAATAACAACAGGATTATTTTCGGGGGTAATATCCCTAGTGCATTTAATTTTTCCGGAAAAATTCGGAAAAATATAAGTAATTTGTTTTAACAAATAGCATGAGCGAGAGTGGTTTAAAAAATCCGAGTCGAAGACGAGGATTTTTCCACTTTCGCGTAAGGAATGATTATTTTCCAGAAGAACTGACGCTTGTCAGTGTCAAACCTCCATGCAGAAATGATTTTTTGGTTTCCAAGGCACCTGTGATTTTAGCAAAAATTAATAAACCAATTTTGTCCAGTGGCATGCAATGAAACCGTTTTTATTTTTTTTCTCGAAAACGAAGTGAGATACGAAAAAAATACATAAGGTGAAAAAGTTGTATTTTTAGACGCTTAATCAAACAACAAATATTAAAGTTGCAAAAAAGGCAGTGGCGTACATTTTTTGCCAATTATATTCGCTAAGATGCCCCCCGGGACGCCACTGGACCTTATAATTTTAATCTATTTAGGGCTAAATCAGCCTCTTTATAAACAAATAATATTGCCAAATCTCAAAAGAATCGAGTAAATATTTTTAAAATATTAATAAAAAATTTATATTTTTAAAAAAAGTTATCACCCTGTATCTTGAAAACTGTGCATTTTCGCGGGTCTTTTCAGTTTAGTTGCGTGGTTCTTGGTTCTTGCTTATATTTTGTAAGCACTTTTGTTTGTTTTTGATAATATTTATTGTATTTTGTAAATTATATATATTTTTTTTTTTTAATTTTGGTATTGTGTTATTTGATGTATTTAACAATGTCTGTTACCAACATAGATACAACACAAGATATAGGATAACATACTTCAAATTACACTTATAGTGAAAAGGAACAATTATTATAAATATTCGATAAATATAGAATAAACAAATAATTGAAAATAAAATAAATTTATGGTGTATCAGTAGCAGAAAAGAAAGAGGCTTGGGAAAACAATCCGCAGAAATTTAGTACCACTTCCCCAAATTTACTAATTAGGTCAATGAAATCACTAAAAAAATGTTTTAAAAAAATAAACTTTTTCCCCTTTCTATCTTATTATGTCTGTATTTTCTTAATACTTATATACTTATACATAACGTTTGAAATTAAAATCATAGACACAACCTCATGAGTTAAGTGAGTAGCAGTACCATTTAAGAATCCATTCGCTCCGCGAAAATTGGATCCAATTTGGGGTTCGGGGCATAATGTTTTTCTCAGAAACGGTATAAGTTATCGATAATTTAAAAAACTATATAAAAGCCAACACTTAAATCTAGGCTTCTGCTGTAATAGTTTTTTAAATTTGGATTTAGTTTTTAATATTTCCTTGAGTGAAAGTCACCCTAAAATCGGTTATGTTTAGATACTATTTTTTTTTAACTCGACTTATATTTTAAAAATCCGTTACAGCTGAGGCATAGATTATTTCCTTACCTTTAAAATGGTGTATAATTTATGTCATTTAAGTGAAAAATAGTTACCGAAAAACGTTATCTCCTGTAGGCTTGCAATCGGAAACAACATCGCATCGATACACCGAATTTGAAAGAACCTAAATAAAATATAATATTTTTAATGCGGTTATACGAAAATTGTGGTAGTGGGAGTTTGTTAGTCTCCGCCCACCGTCTCCGTGTCCTTTCGCACGACCCCTAAGGTGTAGCGTACATGCACTCTTAAGAACAACCTGTAATCTGGATATTCCTCGTCACAGATTGATAGCGGTAGATAGAGTCCTTTAATATTACCAATTAAACTCTTTAGTAAGCTGCGTATCCATATAAAATAAAATTAATAACGGAAAACGTATAAATCTGTGATTAAAAGAATATTATTAGATTCATCCTTTTACTCCATAGATGAGTTCCCAAACTACAGTTTTAAATTTTTATTTCTACATAATCATCTAAATATTTTTAACCTGATAAGACTGTAATTTCATGTATCTTACTTTTCTTCTTGACTTACACGCACAGTGTTTATTTGTAGGTTTTAAATTATTTATTGTCAATTGCGTAAGTTTATGTTTGTAATATTTTGTTGATATTTAAATGTATCTGTAGTTTTTTTTGTATATTTTTTTATATTTTTACATTTTTAAAATATATATGTATATTTTTAAATTGACATATTTGACAATATCCAATACTTTTGTTTTAAGTTAGATTGGAAATAAATGCTATTTATTTATTTATTTATCTATTTTTTTTAGAAACCTCTTTGGTACGGGAATTTTCGATACTTAAATTTAGGATGACACATTCTAAGCCTTTAAGTTCGTGAAAACATAAACGACACCTAATGTCAAGTTATTTTCTACCTAGCGTTAGGAAACCCCTAAAAAAGTTGGTAGAAATAGGCATTACTAACTTTTATAGAAAAAAGTAGCTTTTAAAACGTAAAAAAAAAATCCTAATACTCAAAGCAACATGCGGGACGATATCTTTTAGGATGAAAGACATATTACGCAAGTCTTAATTCTCAAAAAAAAACAACTCTTTTCTTTGAAAATCATATTGCCTAATTTGTACATTTTTATTGTCAAAAAAGTTCTTTCGAAAGGTCTTTTATGCGTTAATTCATTACGTGATTTATTAAAGATTAGTTTTATTTCTCCTTTAAAAGTTGTATTGCTTTGGTTGTTAATTCAGCTAGTCGTAATCAAGACTTTAAAATTTTGTTAACGGAGACTCCATAAGCTCGACTAACTTGCCGTAAGTTTGTTAAAAGCCGCATTTTGCGGTGTCAAACTAACTGGCTAAATTGCTTGTGGTTTTCCGAGAACTCGCTGCAATGGGATTTGTTTCTGTTATTAAACTTTCACATACAATTTTGCTTTTAGAACTTAAATGTAAAATGTGGACAAACGATTGTTTATAGTTAATTTAAAGCAAAATAATTCTAGTTCAACGCAGGCTTTAACCATGCAGTGTGCCTATTGTTATAAGTACACTTATCTATTTTATTTTATTATGTTTTTAAAATGATAGGACACGATTTTTTTAAATTATAAAAAACCTTTATTTTTAAATTTACTTATTGTTTAGTTATTGGCCCAAACACTTTATGTTCCACAAAATCGCATTTTTGGAAAAACCATCGACTTGTTGGTATGGGTTCATTAATAATTTCGTAATTCGCCTTGCGACTACCACCTTGTGGGCGAAGGGGAGGAAGGCTGTATTATTTCACAGGTTACAGGAAACTGCAGGACTTATTTGACCTTAGTCGTTAGTAGACATTTCGTAATGCCCCAAAGAAATGGAGTATTCTTCAACAGGCATTGTAGTGCCAACCATACTATCGTAATAACTTCAACACAGTTTATAGATTTGGAAATAGCTATTTGTGTATTAAGAGCGCAAAGTAATACATTGTTGTTGAGGAGATGTTGGACTATCTCGCGAGAGCGACAATGTCACTTTGCGCTCGAATTACACACAAGATTTTTTCTACAACCGCAGATTTTATAAAATAATTGGTAAAAATTAATAATTATTGATATAACCTCAAATTTGACAGTTCACATTTTAAAACGTGCAAGCATCATTTTGCGCTACAGATGTGTGTTATTGTAAAAATGTTTTTTTTTCAGTAGTAGGTATTTACTGCAAAAGAAAACAATAAAAAACTATTTAGTACCCTTTTAATTAGTTATTTACATATTATTGTATTACGTTATGATTTAAATTTCTGTGTAACAATATCTAAATGTTTTTGGAATTTTCTAATACTTCTTCCTTTTTAGGGGTGAAAAACCAGGCGAATTACTACTCGGTATTAAATGACTGTGTTTGATAACATTATGTAATATTTTGAAATGATTTTATTCTTCTTTTTTGGGAATATTGTAATATTTGGTCGAAATTTGTAGTAGACTCTTCTGAATGCTGTTGAACAAACCATTTTTCAGAAGATGTTGGTCGCAGTTCTCAATTAGCGCAGTTAAGTATATTAAACTGGAATGGCGTATTTGGACATGGATGGCATGGACAATTACATATTTTATACTTTTTAAAACTGTCCATTATCAGATAATTATTACAATCAATTTATTAAACACCAATAGCTGTTTAAAAAACTTTTTGATACGTCAAATAATCATTTGTTTATTTTTCTTGACAGCAGCGGCAAGCATGGCTTCCTATCATATCTAAACATAATACTCGCCTGTGTTATGTGAAAGCTATAAATATAATCAGTTTGAATCAGAAAAAAATAGATTTCTACCACCTTTAGAAGTACAAAATTAATAAAAAAAAAGAAGAAGGATATCGAAAACCAATTTTTAAACTGTCTTTCGTAACTAAAGTTGGTAGTTTTGTATTTTATTTAAAGCGATAATTTGGACATCAATGTAATTTATAGATAATGCGAATTGTTTACTAAATATACATTTCTACTATCTTTAGTATAATGAAAGGTTAAGAAAATTAGAGTTTGTAATCATAATAACTATTTTTTAATTACTTTCTATAACTAAAGTTTGTAATTTGCTTTATTTATCACTTGATTTGTCGTAATATACATGGTTATATGACGTAGAATATAATATTCAATTATTTATAAAAAAGTACATTTCTACCACTTTTTTTGTTGAAAAAAACCCGGGCAGAACGATGTAGGGACTTTCCCCAACATAACTTTTATTATTCTGTATAACTAAAGTTGGTAATTTGCATTTTACCACTATTAAACATTCAACGGAACATGCAAAGGTGAAGTAGTTAATAAAAACATATTTAATAAAACCGTGGCTACTATACCAATTTATTTTATTGTAATAATTATTGTAATATGTATGTAATTTAGATTTATAAATTATTACCTAAATCTATATAAGATCTAGTCATTTTTCTTATTATTTACAATATTAAAGGTAAAGGTGCAATTCTCACAATTTTTAATGACAATTTCAGATGAAGTTTCTACCGTTAAACGCCTCCTTGTGGTGTCAAATTTGACGTTTTTCTATTACGGTTTTTGATAACTCAGCGAGCGACAAAGTATTTTTAGTAAAAAAACGCTTGCTCCTCGGAAAAGTGCACTTTGTGTTTTGTTTTTGAAGCGCAAACATGGTACTTTTCGCGCGGTTGTAGAAAAAATACTTTAAAAAATTACATTGCAGCATTATTCGACGGTTATTAGATTGGCGTTTTGAATTGACAAATGTCATAAACGGTAATACTATAAGCGTAAAACACTGTGCGGCGTTGGGGACTTGACAGGAATCACACATTTTAAGAATTTTTAGTTTTTAAAAAAAGAAAATAACTAATGTTTCCCTGAAAGGTTAGATAATGTTATGGTTTCAATAACACCAAAATCTTGGATTTCCATTGTCTTTATTTGTTAATTGTTACACAACGTTTCGGTTAGTGCTGTTTCCAACCGTTTTCGGATAACAAAAAACTGTTCTTAAAAGCTACGACTTATATACCATCTTTTGTTCACCGATTGATCGCTTGATCGACTTTTCATGGTTCAGCAACGGCTGCCAGATATTCGGAATATCGATACTGGGCTTGCAAAATACATTTTGGTTCTTTGCAATTATAACAGCATCTTTAAATTTTGTTTTTTTATTCCAGTGGGTTTCTTTATGAATAGTTTTTGCTTTCGACCATTGTATGCGTGTTCGGCAATCCTTGACTTCGACGTTTCACCTCGTTCCGTATGTTTTTTGTGTTGTTTAACTCTATCTTCGAGTGGTCTTTTCGTTTCCTTGATGTATACGTCACCACATTTACAGGTATATTGGTAGATACAGTCACTATTTGAAACATTGTTGTCTCTTCTCGTCTTAGTAAGAATACTTTTTAGAGTAGTTTGGGATTTAAATGCCGTTTTAATATTATACTTATTCGCGATTCTGCAGATCTTTTTCGAAATTCCATTAAAACATGGAATTGTCATAAATATTGTGGAGTCCCGTTTAAGTTAAAGTTTTTAATATTTCTCAATTGTTTCCTTTACCAGTCTCTAGCTGTATGTGTTCTGGAACGTTGTGTAACAATCTATATATATATATATATATATATATATATATATATATATATATATATATATATATATATATATATATATATATATATATATATATATATAATTTGCCATTGTGGATATATTTATATGTAGGTATATATATTTTATTTGTCTCCCCACGTGATTCTGAAGTTATAGCTTGAGCTAAAATCATAAAGTTTGGCACAGTGGTATCTTTAGCAGTAGCTAGAACCTAACGAAGCCCGTTTTTTGAATTTCGCCCCCGGGACAAAAAATAGGAGCAAAAAAAGTTTTTTTTTTTTAATGTTAGCCGTACGCAAGGCGTCTTACGGAGACATAGGCTACTTAATAGCCCGCCTGGCGGAGACAGGCTTTTCACCTAGTAAACAAATAAAGCCAATGGAAGTCACCGATTTTAGTGTTATTGAAAGTAACTTATAATGTTTTCTTAATTTTTCCCCAATTAGTTTTTAAAAAATATATTTGATTTGACATAAAAAATTCATAATCGAATGGTCGCATTGGACAAACAAGATATACACACTTTTATTGTTATACATTTTCGGCAAAAACTCAAACATAAACAAACCACATCAATCACTAACTTGTCGATGAGCAGAATAAACGATTATTGTTTAAAAAAAGCAAACTTTTTGATGTTATTTGTTTTAAAAAAAACTTATCAATGTATTTTAATTAAAATTGAAATTTTTGGCTGGTAGCCTTATAAAAAAATTTTTGTAAGGATAACTGTGGGGAAACCGAATTATTAAATTTTTATATGCAACCAGAACCAACCCGAACATCGTCCCCCGAACTAACCAATACCTTTGGACTAAATTTAAAGTACCATTATTAAATAACTGATAATATTGATATTTAAATAAAGAATCCGGTAAACCACTTTTAAAAGTTTGACAACAAAAGAAATTTTCTTTATAAAACAAAATCCAAAGTTACTTCTGAACCCTTAACTCAAGAATTTATTTAGAAAATCTACTTTTTAATAATACAGGCATGATTTTATGAACAACTTTACAATAGCTTGTAAATTTCTCTGTGCTGAAAGCTTTTAGTATGTTTTTTTTTCAGTTAGAAAATAATATTTCAAAAGAAAACGTAAACTTACAAGAGAAAGTTGGATTCTAAAATTGCCATTGCAAAACAGATTTATCTAAAAAGGGTAAATATGGTAAAGTCTGAAAGAACGTATTCTCTTTCTGTTTTATCGCGACATTTTAACGTTATTTAAAAGTTAAAACAAAAAAAAAGTTATAATTTTTTTTCATATTGCATCCCCTCTTTAAAAGTGACGCAAGTCCAAAAATCCTTATTTTTATTTTTTTACAGAACTGCTAATTAAAAAATGCATATTCTGTTAAAATAAGCTTCACAACTGAATTTTCTTAATTAACCCTTGGAAGAAAATGAAATTTAGGAAACTGCTACAAAGTAAAATATGCCCGAAACAACTTAATTGTATTTTTTTTTTGAAAAGTGTCATAACTCAATAAAAAAAAATTACAAAATCTAAAAATTACGCCACTGGCGGTTCGAGGGTTTTCAATTTTTTTTTTCTAAATAGTAAGAAAATCCGTCCCACACTAAATACACACCGAATGCTAATGGCTTCAAGGGAACACTTTCGTTAAAAAAAGTCATTTTGGAATTTACAAAAAAAAAGGGAATTTTTTGCTGCGTTTCCAAAAAAAAAAAAAAATTAAAAGCAAATCCCTTATTTTGTGTTTTTTTCGTGAATTTCAAGACAAAAAGCAAATATTTTTGCAAAATTGAGGATTTATAAAAAGAAATGCAAATAGAACTTGTCCTCGCAAACTTCAAAATGAAAATTTTCTTTACCAAAGTCCTTTCCTTGGGCCCAATAGCATCGGGTATATATTTGGTGTGGGTCCCATTTCTCACTTTTTCGATAAAATATTTTGAAAATCGTAAAGCCGCCACCAGTTCTCCTTTAACTTCAAAAAGAACCTCAAAATAAAACCAAATTGCTTACTTTAACAAATTAGAGCAGACAAAAAACCCAAGATTTAGTAGGGGTACCATTAAACTACAGGATATATTTTTCTTGGGCTCTACTGTAATATTACATTTTTTTACTTGTGTCAATTTTAAAGAGATTGTGCAATATGTAAATAAAAGTCAATGTAATTTTTTAAAGCTAAGGAAGTGGTTTAAAGTGATATTTAATTGAAAGCAAGAGGATTAATCATTTTAATGTAATTTTCGCCTAAACCGTTTTCGCCATCTAGGTCAGACCAGAATGTTGGTTAGTTGGTTAATGTTTTTTCGCTCTGGACCCTACGGGCTCCTTTCCTACCAGCTCATTAGGAGTGGCCACGCGTTTGTCTGGCTCGGAACCATCACGTGGCCACTAAGAGTCTGTTTCCTTTCCAGACACGAGGCCACAACGTGAGCTTTTCCAGGAATTTTTCACAAATTTATACTTCCAAAAAAATTTTTTTCGGTGCAGGGCATAAGCAATAGTAATCCGACCAAGAACTGCTATTGATATTACATATATCCGCTTTCTGTCAGTACTGTCACTCTCTGTTGCAAGCGCGCAACCAAAATTTTCCCCCATAGGAAAATTTCCCGGGCCCTCAAAACCAAAAAGGGACAGATATAAGACTATTCGTTTACAACGCTTAGCCCCAGGGAAAGGGGGACTCCATTGCTTGGCGTAAGCTTCTCCTTGCTCCCCGAAGGTAAAGCCAAAGAATATAAACCTCAATAAGAAGCGACAATATTCGAAGTCCCAAAATTTTTTTGGAGGGGGTTTAAACCGTTTAACTGTCATCCCGCCCGGGCCCGGGAGCTTTTGTCCGGGATTCAAAGTTTCGTTTAGTGCTTTGTTGAGTTTTATGTGCTGTTTCATTAGTTTCGTTCAGTTTTGTGGGTACCTTTTAAAAAAAAACACCAAAAGTGCATAGTAATTGTGATACTTGTAAAAATTATAGACCCCAATGCGAAT
>JAHBCN010017876.1:0-17678 GCA_019359885.1 Listronotus oregonensis
TTTATTCTTTTTTTTTCTATAAAAATTTTTTTTTTAATATCTTAAGATACAATGTATTTTATTATAATTCTTTTGTCCTAAAATATTTTTTTAATGTTTCATGGTGATATTTTGTTTCTGCAGTATCTCTTAAAATGTCACAATAATTGAGCACACTTCATTTGCCTTAATATAATTTTCGCTGGCAGAAACATTTTGTAAATCGTTCCTTATAAATTATGGGTTTTGTCTGTAAATTTTGAATACTTCTCTAAAACTTCAAAAAAGTTATTAAATTTTTTCGCGCCACCTTCCTTTTTTTTTTATCTTTAAATTTTAAAAATCGGGCGTTTTGATGTAAGAGTAATTATGAATTTAACGATTAAAAAAATTAAAAAACTTCTTTTTTTTATTTTATTGGGTTTTTTTATTATGCAAACATGAAAATTAAGACTTACAAAAATAGAGGATTAATCGAGACCAAAACCCCCGACACGACAAATTCCTGATGTTAGGTAATTATGAAAATATGAATAACCAGCTGATTTTTGCAAAATGACAAATTTATAATAAAAAATGTAGTGTAGTTACTCCGTGGAATTGACATGTTTTGGGCTTGGTAGAAAAGCCCTTAATTTTTATGGGCCGAAGCCATAACATTTTGTTTTATTTATTTAGCTGGGTATTCATTTTCCTAACATCATGAATTTGATATGTAAATGGGTATAGGTTTCTAAATTCCCCAATATTTTTGTAGGTCAATCTATTTCTCCATGTTTCCCTTTAAAAAAATCTTATATCTTAAAAAAAAAGGTGATCTTTCGAAAATTTCATATACATCGAAAAATGACATGTTTGACGCATGCCTTATCATAAAAGCCCCAATTTTTTTAAAATTATCTAACCATTCAGTCAGAAAATCCCCTCTGACCGAATGTGTTAGATAAAAATTCTTATCCCACTTATTTTGCTGAGAAAAAATTTGTTACCGTCCGCCTTTTTCTTTTTTTTAGTACTTTCAATCAGTCAAGTTAAAAAAAAGGGATTAGATGTATCATAATATGTCAAAATCTATTTAAAATTAAATCACTATATTTACAATTTAATTATTAATTATAAATATACTGGCACACAAAAAAAAAGTGGTCGGTGCATTTGACCCCCCCCTCCATCTATAAGTATTTTGATGCGCTAAATACAAATCCGAGGGATAAACCCTCAAAATTTTAAGTAAATTGTGAAAAACTGCTAAAAATGGTTAAAATTTCAGTTGAGTTTAAAAAAAGGGTTTTTTTTTATTGAACTTGATCAAGTATTTTCTTATGTTTTGAACGCTGAATCTAAATCCGAAGTTTTTTGGCTGTACACCCTTCAAATTTAAAGTAAATTAAAAAAAAAAAGGTAAAAATTGCAGTTATAAAAATGATAAAATTTAATTTAACAATATCGTATGTTTTTATGTATTTCACTACACTGAATTAAATTCGAGGTTTATTTGGCCCGTACCCCCCCCAAATTTTAAGTAGATTTCAAAATACTATTATTAAAAAAAAAAAGAAAATTTTCAAGAAAATTAATATGTTTCTTATGTATTTAAACGCAAAATCTAAATGCGAAGTTTGTTGGCTGTACAAACACCAAATTTACATACTTGATCAAGTAGTAATTTTTTTCATAACTGTAATTTTTTGCAATTTTTAGTTTTTTTCGCAATCTACTTAAAATTTGAAGGGTTATGGGCGAAACGGATTTCAGATTTAGATTCATTATTAAAATGCATAAGATACTTACTCGAGGGGGCCCCAAAAAAAAAATATTTTCATAACTGCAATTTTTAGCCATTGTTAGCATTTTTTTGCAATTAACTTTAAATTTGAAAGTTGTACCCCCAAAAATTCGGATTTAGTTCGCGTATCGAAAAATAAGAAACATATTGATCAATTTAAAAAAAAAAAATCCGTTTTTATTGAACTCAACTGAAATTTTTAACCATTTTTAGCAGTTTTTCGCAATTTATTAAAATTTTAAGGGGCATGGTAAAACGGAGCTCAGATTTGGTTCAGCCATCAAAGTACAAATAGATGGATGGATCGGTCAAATGCACAGAACATTAATTTTTTTTTTTTTTTTTTTTGTGACAGTGATAATAATAATAAAATCTTTACAATATTTTAAATAAATTCTTGAAAAGGAGTAAAGTTGCGAGCAATTGCTTCAAAAAAATTTTTTCGTTTGGTCATTTGCAGTAAGATTTGAATTTCTATGGGGTTTTTTTTAAAATTTTTTTTTTTAACTGAACTAAAAATATAACCTTCAGCAATTTTTAACGAAAAAGAGCGCTTGTTTCTGGTGTTGGGGGTTAAAATTTTTTTTTTTTAAAAACTCCCCCCTTCTGAAAAAAGATGGTATAAACAATGCCCATTGTAATCTTTAGGGGTGATCTAGTGGCTCGCAGGATGTTTGATGCATTTTTTATTGGGTCAAGGGGGTTTTAACTGTAATTAATTTAAACTATATCTATACTATTAGTTTTCCACATATCACAAAAAGTACCCCGGGGGCTTAGATTTTAGTGTTTGAAAAAAAAATTAATTAAAACATTTACCTTTATCCCATAATCTTGAAGTAAATGTGTCAATTTTTCTCCCTGCATGCTTAAGCTAACCAAACAATTTGGGCCACCTTTAAAAATTGTTTATTAACCGCTTTTTTTTTAAACTTAGTTGCCTCATTCTCGTCGGAACTCTTGACTATTTTGCCCGATCACACTCATATATATATATATATATATATATATATATATATATATATATATATATATATATATATATATATATATATATATATATATATATATATATATATATATATATATATATATATATATATATAAATAAATATATATATATATATATATATATATATATATATATATATACAGGGTGTAAAAAGTATGATGCTCATCATTTTAATGGGCGATAGTGGAGCTCAAAATAAGTCGAAAAGTTTATATAAAATATGTGTCAAAACTTTGACAGATTTTTGTCTAAACGATGTTAAAGTCATACTTTGAAAGCAGTTATTTCTGTAAACCGTAACAACTGGAAACTTTTTTTTTAATCGTTTATCAGTAGATTCATTTGATAATAAAATAAATTTTAATTTTAAATTTTTTTTTGTTTACAAATAAAAAAAAATTAATGATTTTTTAACAATTGTTTTTTCCCCTTTAAAAAAAATTAAAAAAAAATTGGCAACAGAGCGATACCTTCATGCGAAGTCAGTCGTACAAAGAAGCTTCCCGATCCGGCCACGATATTTTGTTTTTTTTTTAATCGGGAAAAATATGCCGGTATTTTTTTAAATTAAGACAAACGTATAGCAAGTGTACCTACTAAAGACTGATGAAAACGGAATGTGTGCGACCGAGAAATCTTATTCTTTAAGCAAAAAAAAAAAATCTTTTTTAAAGCATAATAAGTTGTGTTCTTAAAATGGATATTAAGCTTATTCTTATGGTAAGTACAATTTTTTTTTTAATTCAAAAAAAAAACCAAAAATTATTGATTGTTTTTTATTTTTAAATTTAAATTAAAATAAGTTGCAGGAAGTAATTTTTATTATTTTTATGTAAATGAATGAACATCTTCTTAAAAAAAGTGTAAACAGTGAAAAAAAAATCACAACAAACTTGAAAAGGGCATATTTCGAAAACAATTAACTTTTGACACATATGTTCTTGGCTTTTTCGACTTTTTTTTTAGCTCCTCTATCGCTCATTAAAATCATGAGCATCATACTTTTTACCCCCTTTATATATATATATATATATATATATATATATATATATATATATATATATATATATATATATATATATATATATATATATATATATATATATTTAATGCAATTAACACTGTTTATTTACTGATATCAGCATTATTTTCCCCAAAAAAATCGGATAAAGGTGAAGGCTTACAAACATTAAATTAAACCACAAAACTATGACAATATTACCTCCCCATTTGCAAATAATAAATTTTTTTTTTCTGTACACTTTTTTTTTCATAATTGGCATGGATCTTTTTTTTAACTGGTTTTTTTTCGGGTTTAAAAAATAAAAATAACTTTTAAAGCTTGTTTCTTATTATCGGATGCAACCTTTTAGAATTACTTATTTTATTGCGAGAAAAACACTTTAAAAAATGCCAAAGTAAATTATTTTTAATATACAGTTTATAACAATATTTATTGCAAAGGGAAACCCAAAAGGGTTTTCATCAATTTTAAAAAAACCGCCATTCGTCATCGGATGTATCGCTAATCGCCGGCTTTTTTTCAGTTTTTGGTTTTCCCCTAATAAATCTTTACAACTTTAAATTATAGTTCCCATATTCACTTTTAAAGGCGTGTAAAGTTGTAACAATATACGTGCCATAACGCATTTACCGTACTTCTGCGATTGCCCAACTCGTACTACGAATCGGGGCAAATTTTGCATACGCGTTAATACGTTAATTAAGCTCCTATTCCTTTAAAAAAAAAAATTTTTTATATTAAAATTATAAATCAACCTAAGTATTATAAATTAAAAATGCATGTTAAAGAATACGATGGGTAAAAAAAAAATTTTTTAAATTTTTTTTTAATATTTAATATATTAGAAATAAAAAAAAAAAGTTATATAGACATACTGTGCTTATCAGTGTTGTTAGAAAATTTAAAGTTTTTAATTTTAAATTTTTTGACAAACTATAAAAAATAAAAATTATTATATTGGAAAACTATTTTTATCTTAATAAAGTTTTGAAAATTAAATTTAATATGAGCCTTGCCTTTATCCTATGACTTTAAAACCTTCTTACTAGAAACAATATTTTTAGGGATTTTACAATATACCCCCATTTTTAGTTTATAAAACTATGGGGAATTAAAAATATTTAATGAGGTTTAATAACCCAGTTAAATAAATTACCTTATGTTTTTTTTTTTTTTACTTTTGTTACATTCTGTAATATAAAAACCTTTCAGACTTCTTGTAATGGATTCATGACAAAAAAGGTAAGGTTAGTTCCCAGTACTTTTAGGTCATCAGTCTATTGCACGTATCAAAGCCATTGACCGTGAAGGTTAACAGGTACTTATATTATGTTATGTTATTATTTAAATATTAGTTTATATAAAAGTGATATATTATTGTAAACTTTTATATTAAATGATGTTTGTTTAATGTTTAAATATATATATATATATATATATATATATATATATATATATATATATATATATATATATATATATATATATATATATATATATATATATAAAACTTGATTTGTACACATTAAAATTAGTGATTAGATATAATTAGATTTTGAAAGTTTTTTTCCTTTCCTCTCTTGAAAAATTTAAAATTAGCTCAGGGCGTAAAGGTTCGGAGCACGCTAAAATTTTTAATAGATAAAAAAATTTAAACAACCAACTCTTTGACAGTACAGGTGCAAAAAAAAGATTATAAATTTCAAAAACAAATTTAAGGTTAAACATTTTTTGTACATGAATAAAATTTAAATTTTTTTTAAAAGTAAAATTTTTAAAAATTTCTTTGTTGTTTTTTTTTAAAATTTGAAAATTTTTGGGAATTTTTAAAATTTTTAAAAAAAAGAAAAAGAACTTATACTTTAAACTTAAAAAGATTCACACTTTGGTGAAGCTTTTTATACAAAAAATAAACAAATTTTTTTTCTACAGTATTAAGGAATTTTTTTTAAAAAAAAAAAAACCCTTCCTTACTCTTATTAAGGAATGATTTTTTTAAAAAAGGGAAAGAAAATTAACGTTACATAAATATTTTCATAAATTCAAACAATGGAAAATGATGATACATTTACATCTAGCAAATTAGTAAAGGAATATTTAAAAATCAAAAATATTGAATAAAGGAAAATATTTAAGCAATATCTACTATACTGAAAACTTTACGTGTCTTTCTTAAGACAAAAAAAAATGTCGACTTAGACATAAATAGCAGTAAAATGCATAAAAAAAATTAAATTCTACAAGATTTAAAACTAGGTAAGTTTATAAAAAAGATAAGATATAAAAGAAAACAACTATCTTTACAAAATAGATGAAATCTGAGTTAAATGTATAGAAAAAAAAAAAATCTTAAATTCTACATGATTTAAAACTAGGTAATTTTTAAAAAAATATAAGATACAAAAGAAAACAATATCTTTACAAAATAGATAAAATCTGTTTTTTTGACTGTGACATCCTCCGATAAAGGGACCTCCCCACTTAGTGTCCGATTCACATAACACAAATGCCTGTAAAAAAATTTCGCAAATACGATACTTCGTATTTCAAATCGAAAGGAAACAACGTTAACACATAACGTTTTCCCGAAAGTCGATACGGTAAGATAAGATAAGGTAAAGGAAACGCCATCTCCTGCGCTTTCCTTAATCAGATAAGATACAATGTATGGTGTTTCACCATACAAAAAGGTAAATGCTTTTGTGGCCCCTCCCTCTTTCTAAAAAAAAAAAATAAAACCCCAAGATTTCACTGAGAATCTGGACCGCTATTAGTTTAACCCCACAGGTTTTGAGTCAACTTTATTCATTCGCACCTAATGTGCAACAAATATTACATAATATAAAATTTGACTCACCTGTGTGTTCAAACTTCATAAGCTCTTGGTCCAGACCTCGTGTTACTACTGCTTTTTCAATCCTATACTGAACATTTCCTTGTATGGTAGTCTGTTCCTAGTTTTTATGTCTCCCAGAACATTTAATCCCCACAAGCGGTGATCCTAGATATGATCTTTGTTCTGCTTAGTTAGACAACCTAAAAACAATACAGGGAACAGCAGAAAATGGTCTTTACTTATTAAAGGGGAAATGTTTCAACTGGATTTGCAACAGCAACACAAGCCAGAACACCGTGTCCGACTTAAATTCTCAACCACATGGGTTTTAAAATGGCGCCTCTCGGCATAAAAAAAATAAAAGAAACAGGGACTTTTACAAAATCATACCCTATAAAAAAAATCCTAAAATTGGACTATACCAAATATAAATCTTATGCATAACTATACATAAGGCAAAGGCAAAAGCAAAAACTTGAAAATATTTTTCAAGAAAGCAAAGAAAAGAAAAAGGAAAATGGAGGTCGACTTACCGGAGAGATGTCACAATCAAAAAGCCTTGACTTGAAGGAATTTGGCTACCTTTTCGGCTCCTGATTCCCACTACTTAAATACAAGGTCCAATGGTGATCTTTTATTTCGCTCACATGTCCCTTTTTACCAAAAAAAAAGGCAGTACTCTTTTAAGCGACAAGGAGTACCACGAATTTGAATTTTTCGCGGTATTTATACGGTTTTCCACTCAACTTGTACACTGCACACACATAATAATTCTAAGTGAACAAATACGAACGAAATTTTCTGCTTTCAACAGCTGATTTGAATATCGTTAACCGTGAAAAACCTTTTACCAAAATTATATTTAAACCAGCCGGTTTGCAACGACGCGCTTTACTGATTAAGTTAGTCGCGGTTGTAAGAGAGATAGAAGATAGACAAGAGAAAGATAGATGTAATCCATAAGTGTAGTATGTTGCCTAACCGATAAAAATCGATATCATGATCATCTTCTATAAAATATGATGGTGTTATATACAGCTTGTATTTTCTGTCTTACAGGGTGTCCGCGATTTTAATAGTAAATATTTTATGTTTTTATTTAAGTTGATTGATAATGATTATTTTAATTATAGATTTTCGTCAACAATTATTTAGAGAATTTATAATGTTGCGAGAATCGTGTAAATACTCGCAACAATATTTAGATGCATTTCAATGCAGTAAGATAAGTTTATACATTTTTTATATTAAAGTATGTTTTATACAAAGTCTCTTGTTTGACTTCTTGACGTGTACCAGATACTACGAACCAAGTACAAAGCAGAAGTACACCACATGGCGACCCTGCCATGAGAAGTACACCACATGGCGATCCTGCCATGAGAAGTACACCACATGGCGATCCTACCAGTTACATGTTGAGAAGTCAGGAAAAGTGCATACCGTCCAGTGATATGGTAAATAGACGCTAATATGGGCAAATCATCTTCCAAACATGCGGAAATTACTGACTCTGGAGTAGTCAATTCAAATTTCATCGTGGAACAAGAAAGCATCCAAGTGCCTACCGATGTAAGAGTTCTACTATATATATTGACAGTTGTTGTTGTATTGTTGTTTCTACTAAAAATAAAGCAGACCTATCGAAAGCAACAAGAAGAATCCCCAAAGTATGTATTTCAAAACTCCAGCAGCAGAACTCAGCGTAGTTTGAGAAGTCCCAAAACCAGAACACTGAACAGGTTGGACATAACCCCACAAAAAGGGATCAACCCTCCCCAGAACACAGACAGCAGTATATTTTTAAGTTTTTGGGAAAAAACCCCATTTTTATTATTATTATTTTATTTTTTATTATAACCCCTTGTTTAAAAAAAGTCTGCTCGACGCTCAAGTGCTCTCAAAACATTTTATTAGTCTGAAAATTTTTTTTTTTTTTTAATTTTATTACAAAAAGGGGAAATTAATTCGCTAAAAAGCAAAAATTTCGTATATATTAAATTGTGCGACATTAAAAAAAAAAAGGCCAAAAGAACGCCGAATAGATTTATTAAAAGAGTAAAAAATTTTTTTTTCTAGAAGTGGGAAAATTTGGAAAATAAGTTTCATAATATAAAAAAGGGGCCAAAAGCATCTGCTATTGACGACCCAAACTTAAAAAAAATCATTTCAGATTATAATAAAGCTATTGAATCTCACCTTTTTAAATCGCGTTCTCTCTGAACGAAAGACTAAAAGATTTGGTTAAGGAAAATAACCCAACTGAAAATTTAAAAAAATAATAGTAATACCGAGAAAATAAATATGGTGGAAAAGGGGTTTAAAAGAACGGCGGTATCTTTGTTACCATCTAGGGAAAAACCGGAAAATAGCACTAAACAGTTAATTGACGCAATTGAGTTATATAGCACCCCTTATCGACGATAATGGGCAAACCTTAGTGATTAATTACTTTTAAAAAAAAAATTTTTTACCATATGGGAACCAATAATCTAAATAAAAACAACAGCTAGGCACAATGTAATCAGAAACGAGGCCGGGCCCCATTGTCATGGTCAAGGTCGACAACCGGCGAACCGGGTGTGCATTATTTATCGTCCGTTAATTTATTTATTTAATTTTAATAGTTATAGAATCTAAAGACTTAAAAGGAATGAAAAAAAAAATATGTGAGAGTGTGAATGTGTTAACTAGAGCTCAAGTTAGAGATAGAGCGGGTTTTGTGTAAAACCAGAACTAAAAACCGTGGAAAAAAAAAGACGTACAGCCGGGGAGGCGATAAAACTGATCACCCTGTTGTTGGCCGGGTTTTAAAATGTCCCAATGACACGATTGAATTAAAAGTAGTGTCTAAAACAGAGTTTCCAAAACTTAAAAAATTGCAATTTTACCAGTACTGTGATAATTTTATTTACAATGTGAATTACAAACTATGTTTTTTTCCCCCGGAACAGTCGATCAGCGTATGACTTAGGTACATCGTTGAGACATCTGGACAAATGGTGCATAGAAAAAAATTTTTTCCGGAAATATATATATTAAAAAATGCAAAAGTGCAGAATTTTTAAATTTAAAAAATAAATAAAAACCCGCATATGTTAGAACTGACTATAAAAATAAATATAGTTCGGGATGCGGAGCGTATAACAGATAAAAAATTAAGACATAAATCTTAAATGATTTTCACATGTTACCAACAGGTGGTCATGCGGGTGTACAACGCATGTACAACAAAAAAAAGGGAAACGATTTTTTGGGCAGGTCTCAAAGGAGACGTAAGCCACTTTTTAAAACTGTGATAATTCCAAAAAGGTATAAGCATTCAAATCCGAAGAAGGTACCAATGGTAATAACAAGTACGGCTAAATCAGCATTCAAAAAAGGGTTTTACTTGACCTTGTGGCCCCCCCTATGAGGCTAGCCAAAATAAAAAATACTTTTTTCGTTCCCCGTGCGACTTAACAAAGTTTGTGGAAGGATACCCCAAAAGAGGAAAAAGGAAGCTAAAACAGTAGCAAAGGCATTCGTAGAAAATTTTATACTACGATATGGGATACCTTGTGAAACCCCAACGGCCAAGGTTTTTTGGGAATTAAAAGTCTAGCACTTTAAAAAGGGAAACTTGTAAACTATTGGGGGGTCCAACAGTTAAATTCTACAGCATACCATCATGAAACGCTTGGAGGTCTGGAAAACTCACATAAACATTTGGGTGCGTATTTGCGTATGCAATTGTCAAAATATAAAGAAAGTAATAGGCCTTTTCATCCAAAAATTTTTTTTGCCATGCCCCCAGTATCCGCCATTTTTTTCGTACTGTTTTTTTTTAAAAAAATGTAAAAAAGGGGTTTTAAACATAATTAAAAAAAAAAATACTAAAAAAATAGTTATTGAAGAAAAAATACGAAAATACAGAAAAAAAAAGCCAATTAGCAAATAGGTTTTTTTTAACGAAAATTTTTTTTTAAAGATATCAGTACGGGGAAAAGGAAGAAAAAAACGGTTTTTTTGGGGGATGTAAGAGTGATACACGCTATAAATCATTTAAATACAATACAATTTTAACAATATAACAATTGTATATATGTGGTAGGCCCCAAACAGAATAAAATTATAGATACTTTTTTTTTAGTAAAAAATAATGATGCCTAACCTGTCAATCAGCTCCCCTTTTTTTCCTTTTTAAAAGACGTCCATGACATTTAAGCTACCTTTTTTTAAATTCGTATAATTGTGGGCTTCAACTGAATTATAAATCAGTGAAGCACCATCAACATTTTTCCCCTAAATGATTTAATTGGAGAGATAATACTGCATTCCCAGCCATTGTCGATCAAAAAATACGAAACTTTTTTAAATTTCCCCCCTTTCAACTGGCGACTGCGCATGCGCTTGTCACATGATGAAAAGGCCTATTGGAGCGACTGGGTATCGTATTGGTGTTTTTCATATAACAACACGGTAAACACCTCAACACGCTATACACCATACGAGCTTGTATTTGGTAAAATAAGAAAAAACCCGTCAAACCTTACTAATCAAATCGATCCTATTTATAATTTTGAAATTACCCATTTGAGTTGAAATTTAGATTGCGCTGCGTGGAATGACGCAAGAAATAACTTAATTGTCTCAAAAACTAAGCTTTTTAAATAATAAAAGATGCAATAGCTATAATTATAAAATGGAGACATGGTCCTAATGAAAACAAAAATTAGAAAATAAATTAGCACCTTTGTTTAAAGGTCCATTTAAAATTTTAGAAAATTAAGAATACCAATTAGTTTTAAATGTAAATAAAAAAAAGCCAAAGGGAAATACATAAAAATATTATTAAACCTTATTTTTAAGTCTTAAATTGTACATAGTATATAAGATAGCAGAATGGGAAAAAAAAAGTTCAGAAAACTTTTTTTTTTCAACTTTTTCAGGGAAGGTTAATGGATTCATGACAAAAGGCTAAGGTTAGTTCTAGTACTTGTTAGGTCATCAGTCTATTGCACGTATCAAAAACCTTGACCGTGAAGGTTAACAGGTACTTATATTATGTTATGTTATTATTTAAATATTAGTTTATATAACAAGACTGATATATTATTTAAACTTTGTATATTAAATGATGTTTGTTTAATGTTTAAAATATATATAATAACTTGATTTATAACATTAAGATTAGATACGATTAGATTTAATTAGATATATTTAGATGCATTTCAATGCAGTAAGATAAGTTTATACATTTTTTATATTAAAGTATTTTTCTCTTGTTTGACTTCTTGACGTGTACCAGATACTACGAACCAAGTACAAAGCAAAGTACACCACATGGCGACCCTGCCATGAAGTACACCACATGGCGATCCTGCCATGAGAAGTACACCACATTCTTAATTTTTTTTCCCAATTTCTATAACAGGAGACAAGGCGCAAAGCTTAGCCGTACCTTTCATTTAAAACAGTTTTTAACCTGATTGTTACTTAAAAGGTAAAAAATGACTGCAACTTGGCAGACAAACTATATTTTAAAATTGTTTAAACAATTTGGAAAAAGTATAATATTGTGCTAAAAGTCATAAATGGTTTTAAAAAAGGTTTTACTTACAGTTTCAAAGTTTACTTGCTGCAATTTTTTGAATTTAATTTAATTTTAAAATTTATTGTTGTAATTTCTTTTTCACAATAAATTTATTTTTTTAAAAAATACAACTATTTAATTATTCCTTAAAGTTTTTACCCAAAAAAAAAAAAAAAAAAATTTTCCATCAATCACTCTTTTATTGTAATTAAATTACAAAAAATTATTAAAAATTCAAAAAAAGTTTGGCCCCCGCAAGAAAAATAGCGCCTCGTATTTGTTCTGCCAAAAAAAAAATTTAAACCCCTTTTTCAAAAAACTGCGTGCAAAACAATTTATAATAACCGGAAAATAACTAAAATAAATCGTTTTCAGACAGGTTATATCGGGATGCGGTGTTCGACATCTTACTCAGGAAAGCACCTGGAATTCATTGTACATATGAGAAGGAGCGGGTTGACCAAAGTGCATCTTAAGTTCATGAAGTGCATCCCCGAAAGCCCAAATTCTTTCATAAAAAAAATAATGTGAAATTAACTCCGGGGGCTTTTGAGGAAGCTGATTCCGAAGCTAACCCTCAAAACGCCTCTACAAGAGGGTGAATTTTGGCCAAAATCCTGCCTTAACGATAGGTCGCAAGAGCCCGGGTCAAAGGTTTTCTCGGGGGTTTTTTGGGTTCGCTGATTTAGAATTCGCCGTTGAAACAATTCTACGACCGACAAGGGTAAAAAAAATTTTTTTTGGGATCATGTTTCTTTCCGATTCGCAATTTTGGCCAAAATTAACTTTGCACAAACTCCGTCGGTCGTAAGGTTGTTTCAATGGCGGATTCCAAACCCCCAAACCCCGAAGTACCTTGGACACGAAATCTTACAACCTATCGTTAAGGTAATTTTGGCCAAATTTCCTCCCGGGCCACCCTCGGCATCATAGGGGTGTTTCGAAGTCAGATTCGAAATCAGCGGGTCAAAAACTTCCAAGATATCTCTGATTCGATTCTTGGCCTTTCATGCAGGGTAATTTTGGCCACACTTTCTCGGGCCATCCCTGGGCATCGTAGAGGTGTTTAAAAATAAGATTCGGAATCAGCGTGGTCGAAAAACCCCCGGTCTGGTCTGGTTCAGATTATCACCTCATTTCAAAGGGGTAATTTTGGCCAATTTTGGCCAAATTTCACCCCGGGTGCCACACCCGGGCATTGTGGGAGTGTTTCGAGGTCAGATTTGGAGTCAACGCAATCAATAACCCAAATAAGTAAATTATAATATTTATCTATAATGTAAAGAACACAATTTTATCGACTTTATATATTTTTGAAAGAATTTGCAATTTCGGGATGAACTTTAACTCGAGATTACTTTGGCTCGACGAGCTCCCTTTTAAATGTACAATAAATTTTTTGGTGCTTTCTCGAGTATGATGTCGAAAACCACATCCTAATCCTAGTTGTCTGGCAAAATCGATTGTTTTTTTAATTTTGTGGTCTAATAGTTTAAATTTAGCTTGAAGGCTTTAATATTTATTAGGTTTAAAATTTTTTTATGAAAACATACCATCAAAAATCAAAGAAACCTAAACAATGAATATTTTAATACAAGCGCAAATTGCTTTTTTATAACTATATTAAGCCTAAAATTTCTAAAATTTAACGTTAATTTAAAATAAGTATAAATTTTAAATAGAATTTTAATATGCCCATGAGGTTTTATTTACATTAGTTTTTAATCCAATATATTTAGGTAATTTAAATAAAATTGTATAACCGCTCTCTTGCCGTACAACCATATTTTGGAAACACATTTTAAAGCTTAAATAATTTTTAAACAAATAAAATATTAATTTTACTTTAGTAAAAAGCATTTATTAAATAGTTACAAATAATATGTAATTATTAAATAATTGTAAAATTACATATACCAATAAAACGAGTTAAATTATACATGTAAATAATTTTTATTCGCTCATAAATTATATATTAATATATTTAGAGCTCTTAAAATCATATTTACAGTATTTTAAATTTCACACATACGCTCTTTTAGGCAGAACAATAAAGGAGTATATAATAATAGAAAGTTTAATTTTGCGTGCTCTTAAACATATATTTACTTATTAGAGAAAAATAAAGTATTTAAAACTATATGTATAGATTGCTATGAAATTATGAGTTATATATTGAAAGAAAAAATTGTTTATTAAATTAAAATAAGTAACTTGCAGACAGTAAAGAGTTATGATGAATATTTTTTTTGCAGTATTTTTAATTTTTGTAAAATTATAATTTTTTGACCCTCTATCGCCGTCCTGTTCATTACTTTATATTCAAGCGACAGTAAAAGTTGTATCGAGACCCTGATTTTGTAAAGAAAATCACATGTATGAACAACGTTTCCGTGAATTCCGCGTGTCAATAGTTCTTTTTTTTTTTTCAAAAGAAAAAAGAATTTAAAAATATTTTGTTATTTTTTTTATTCTTAAAAAATAAAATAAATCCGAAAAGCCTAAAAAAAATTAGTATTTTTATGTCTATAAATATATTTTTAAAAAACTTCCATTAACTTTATTTGTTAATGAATACAAAACTTTTCGGTTAGTGATGTATCTCTAACTGTTTTAACTGATAACTAAAAACTTTTCTTAAGAGCTATATTTTCATCGGTCAAATCAATATCACGTCGATTACTTGGGTTTGCGCTGTTTTGCCCCAAAGGGGTCAGTAACGGATTTTCTCGGTGGGATGGGGGATATCACCCTCCTACACCTCTTGGATCGGTTGCACCGGGAGCCGGTGTCACCAAGCGTGGCCGTAGAACTTAAACTCAAAATAGGTGGCGTCATAACCTTTTTATTGTGATTTAACTCTTGCTGTGCGCGCTTGGGTGGCGTGCGAGCAAATAATGTCCCCCCGTTCCCACCCGATTAAACCCCTTCTGGTTTCTGGTACTAATGTCTCCTCCGATAGTTTCTACGAACTTTCAAACGTCTCACACGGCTGGTCAATTGCGGAAGCGCTGGTCTTCATGCTTTTTTAAACATGTGCTCTTTTTGTAAAAACCGGGGAACCCGTCGTAGGCGGACCGGTAACACCTTTTCAAGTTTCCTTCAAATCGCGCTGTCTTGCAAGAACATGACAAGAACCCGTCGTTTCTTTCCCTCAATTCTTCCTTGCACTCCTCCGCTGCTCCCTGCCAAATCTCACGTCGCTAGCACGCTGGTCAGTCACCTAAGTGGTACCTAGTGCAACACCTTTCCAAGGTTAGAATCTAACTTAATTCTTTCTCATACAAACTTACACACAATACGTCATCAGAAAGCTCTAAATAATTTTTATTCTCGTGCCTACCCGACTCTGTTAACAGTGCGGTAGTTCAACCGGACGTCTTACAGATAATAACGCCTTTAAACTACCCTCAATAATATTTTAGTAATGTCATGCAGATGACATCTACAGTATACCGTGGAATCGAAACCACACACAACAGCTTCCGGACTTTCCCTATGATCACCTATCAGACTACTTACCGAGCACGACGTTGTTTAACTTTCCTGCTTTTACGAAAAGCTTTGTTTCAGAGGAGCAAAAGCCGTTGATACCACATACCTAAAAATAAAAAACGAATCTTTAAATCGTTTTCGGTGTTTTTTCTTATTTTGTATAAACACTATTATTACATCTTATAGACATTTTTTTATAATAATCATAAACTAGCATTACAAATATAGTATGGAATAAGAGAAAAGACAATTATTTTATCTATAATATTTTACTTTTAACTATTTTTAATACCGATTATGCTTATTGAATTAGTAAGTCATTCTACTGTAATAATATAACAATTTTTTTAGTAATATACTAGTGACATAAAAAATGCAACACCCAGAATTATTTATTATCTATAAACAATTTTTAAATTTTCAATTGGATATATTTATATGTAGGTAGGTATATATATTCATTTGTCTGTCCACGTGATTCTAAAGTTATGGCTTGAGCTAAAATTATGAAATTTGGCACACTGGTAGTCTTTAGCAGAGGCTAGAACCTAACGAAGTCCGCTTTTTGAATTTTGGGGACAAAATAGGAGCAAAAAGTGTTTTTTACCGTTAGCCGTACGGAAGGCGTCTTAGGAGACAGAGGCTCAATATTGTCTCTCGTCTGGCGGTGAGAACTTGTATTTTAAATAAAAACATATTTTCTATCATAAAAGTTTAGCCGTACTTTTTTTATAAAGGCTGTTTTTGTCATATTAGGATCCGAAAAATATGAACATGTTTACTTAATATTAAGTGATTTTTCTGCGTTGGATTTATTTGGTTCTATTTGTTTTATTGTTGTTTTATTGCATTATCATGCCTTAAGTTCGCAGACGTGCTAATATCACTCAACTTTCCGAGTTTGGGAGAGGTAGGATAATCGCGTTTCGCGAAGCCGGATTTTCTTTTAGAAAAATCGTTAATCGGGTGAATCCAAACGAAGCTACTGTAATGAGATGTTGTCGAGCTTCGTTCCAAGAAGGCCGAAATCGAGGAGCTAGTGCTACTGCACGCCAAAGACAAACTACAGAGCGACAGGATCGTTGTTTAATGCAACTAGCACTTAGAGATCAATTTTCCACAACAAGAGCAGTTGCGAACCAATAGTTTGATGCGTTCGGAAGGGTCTTTTGGACTGTTTTTTTACCGTCCCTATCTTGTACTACCTCTGAGCCCACAGCATCGTCGTCAACGATTGGTATGGAGTAGCTAGAGACTTAAATGGAATTGAAGTCAGTCGTGTTCAGCGATGGGCCCAGATTCTGTTTAGGCAGACATGATGGCCGTGTAAGAAAAGGGAGGAGGCGTGGTAAAAGCAGAACGTCGAATTTTCCATCGAACGGCATATTCATTGCACTGTGGGTGTTATGGAATGGAGTGCCATTGTTACGACAGCAGGCACGATTAGTGTTCTTTTGAGGTAATGACTGCCCAACGCTATTACATGAAGTTTTCAACGACATCTGCTTCCCTTTTTTAAAAATTTCAAGATCCCCTTTTTCGGAATGCACGCCCTTACGTCTCATGTGTAAGTTTTGACGTTTTAAAGCGTCCGGGGTAAATCTACTTTGTGGCCTCCTTGATCTCCCGACCTTTCCCCCCTCGAACATTTTGGAATGTGATTAAAAAAGGTTGCACAAGTCATCGCACCCTCTACAAACATTGAAGGCTCTACAAACCAAATTAGATGGCCTGGGATACAATACATGTCCGACGGCCAAAAATTTTGCGAACAGAGGGTTAACATTATCATTATAATTATTAACAATAAGGTGGGATATCTAAGCTCTTTTTTCTATATTTCGAGTTTAAATTTTAACCACTTTTTATTTTAGTGGGCCAAAAAATTTTAAAAATATGCACAAAAATTTCAGCACTTCTACTCGATGTTGCATTTTTTTGTCACCTTTTATAATAAATTTGGTTTGATTG
>JAHBCN010017877.1:0-17867 GCA_019359885.1 Listronotus oregonensis
ATTATCCCCCGGGGCACACATACAAAAATTTTGTTTGGTGTACTTACAGATGTGCTCTTGCAAAGGGGCACAAAACACCATTTATTTTGTGATTCGTACATATTACCTATTCATACAGCTATAAATGTTCCTTGATATTGACAGCAACTTACATTTTTTTGACTGTAGTTACGCAAATAATGCCGTAATAAAATTAAACCTTGCTTAAAAGGTGTCAAAGGTGACAATGTATTAGAAACACGAATTACGCTTTACTGTTTATATGCGCTGTGACGTCAGATAGCAGCGACCTTCGGAAAGCTTGTTTTGGCGCCAATTCTTGGCGTTTGAATTTTAAAGGGCAGTTTTTGCTTGAAATATGTTTTTTTTAAGGTTACTATACGATTTAAATGCATATATGCTATTATTTTACAGGTTTTACAAAAAACGGAATATACCCAATTAATAAAAATATATTTTTAAAATTGTCTCTAGTCATCGGCGAATCTACAGATGGGAGCCTCGAGATAAATCATATACTTTTGATATTAAATCTGCAAATGTTTCTACTTTTAATGCCTTTATATTACGAAAAAAAATGAATTTTCGACCTCGTAGCAAAATGAATTTTGAGGTAAACACAGTTAATTTTAATTAAGTGTTGTCACCGACCGGCATTGAGTGGATGGCACGTCATGTCATCGGGGATTGTGGCTCGATATTCACTGGATGTCGTGAAATTGTTTGATGCCATTAAGTGGAATTGGTAGGCTATGTGCCCAATTTGCCGCAATACATTTATGTATGGACAAATAAGTCAAAATCAATATTTAGAGCTAAATTTTACATACATAATACATCAAATTTAAATAATATTTTTGATTGAAATTTTGTCATATTATATTTCCATTTATTTTGGGTAATTAAAATTTGTATTTAATGGAGTTAGATACTAGTTAACTTCAAGGCAAATAATGCCTATTTCTTATGTAAGGAACTGCCATTAAGGGTATTTATAAAGCCTGGGACTAGCTTTTTCTTGTGTTTTGGCGAACATGACATTTTTCCGTTAAGTTTTGTTGATAGCAACTCTAAGCCACGCGTCAATATCACAACATTTGTCAAAAAATGACGGCTGTCAGGCACTACAGCTAAGAATTGAAGCTACATCTCTTTTGATATCTACAGTAGCGATGGCGCTTTAAAATAGGATCTTTTTTTCCGGAAATGATCGGAACAATTGAATTTCGATAAGTTTTGTTGTTCCGATAACAGTTTCGATAAAAGTAAATTTTAACTAACAAAAACAACATGTACTTTGTAAACGACTCAAAATTTATTTTAATGTAAAAAATGATGATATTTAAGCAAACGTATACTCGAGACTTCCCCACAGTTTTTTTTATTTCCCTTTCGTCGGTCATAAAACAATGAAATAAAACGGTACAAAATAAAAAAATGAATTATAGCACTGAGTGCTTATATGTATGGGTGAAATCGTACTCAACATTGTTAGCACGATAAAGTGTAAATATTGCATTAAAAAACAGTTTAAATATATGGTCATTAATTGGTCAAAAATGGTCAAATATTTCAAAATTTGGTCAAATTACAAAACGAAAAAACTTAAAAGTGTTAATTTTCAAGGACCCTTAAAAACGTTTAGAACCCCAAATTTAGGATACAGGTGTCCGCAGCAGAATATTTACTTCAAAATGACCAGAAATTAATTGGTCAGTGCCTCTAGACATTTACAACTTTTAGCACTCCAATACAGTCCTATTAGTCAGATAGAAATAAAATTTAATGGTAACCGACTAGCATATATTGACCAAATGTCTAGGGACACTAACCATTTAATTTCTGATCTTTTTAAAGAAATTTTCTGTTGCGGGCACCTGTGTCTTAAATTTGGGTTGCTAAAAGTTTTTGAGTGTCCTTGAAAATTAACACTTTCAATGTTTTCGTTTTGAAATATGACCAAATCTTCAAATTATCTGACCATTTTTGACCAATTAATGACCGGTAGATGAGTTATACAGGGTAAGTGCTTTACAATTTCAATGGGCAAGAAAATAAAAATTAAACTTTAATATTCTGACATGACATATTAAACGCCAAGAAAAACAAATCAAATAGCAAACCGGAAAAGTTCTGGCGCTCGACAAGAGAAACTAACAGCTTGGAGCCAGTGCGGTTCCGGAACAGCACGGAACAAGTATGGTTCCGGACCAGCTCGAAGCAAGTATGGTTTTGGAACAATTTGTAACTGGAGCAGTTTTCTCGAAACAGGTATTTTCATAAACTGGAATAGGAGGTACCTATTCTTTAAAAATCATGTAACATGTAATTTTGGTCTTTATTTAAAAAAAATCGGACAAGAAACAGGGTTGCCAGGTTGCTCTGAGGTTTCTTTTTTTTACATCTAAATTTAAAAAAAATTAACACCTTTATTTATGGATTTAAAAACAAATCAAATTTGGCAAATATAGTAGTAGGTATACATGCCAATGTAAATTATTACAATTAATAGAGAAAAATAACAGAGGGTGCACATAAAAATTGTAATAATATCTTTAATTGTATATTTTAAAAATTCTCAGGTTTTATTTATGCAATTAAATAAAATAAATTTTGGTCGTATATAAGTAATATCACCTACAATAAAAAAATAAAAATTGACAATATGCTGAGAGTATCGTTATTATTTGATTTTTTTTCATATTAATCATAGCTTTGAGCAACTTAGGCAACTCATTTGCTATACTTTTGATTACATACATAGGTCGTCTCTAGTTTAAATCTTAGACTATAGACAAAAAATTAATTAAATATATTGTTTATAAATAGATGTTTACCTCTCCTTGCCACCCAGTATCTTTTAAAGGTATTTTACGGTAAAAAAAACAATTAAAGTTTTAATACTTTGAGATAAAAAAAACTTTGAAACAAACACTTTGAAAGATTTGAAAAATTTATCTTCAGGTAAATTTTTTATTTAAATGCCCATTGATATGCATTCCTTAAAACAAGTTTAAAAAAACTTTTGACGAAAATTTTTTAATAAACCACGTTCCATAAACCATGTATGTGCGTTATTGTTAAAGCATTCCATACAAAATAATTTTAATCATAATTTATTTTTCTAAAACTTAGTTGTAAATTTACGAATAAAATTAAATTACTCTTGTGAATATATTCAAAAGTCTAAATTTAGCCTTGCAGTAAATATATCACGGAAACATTTTAAATTTTTATTTAAATTTACTATCGTGTTTATTGTACTTTAACCAGTGTTTTAAAATTAGGTTAGCATTTTTATTGGGTCAGTAAAGACCTCGTTGTTTCGCTATAAAAATGATAATCACAGTAATTTTACATTGACTGCAAAAATACTTTGAAATGACAATGAAAAATACTTATTTTGCTATTTGCTTTTTTGTTACTAAGTTTTCATAATTTGTAAAATTATTGACCAGTTCTAATAATTTTATTTACACAATTTAATTATATATGACCTTTCTTTTGGCAAAAATAAAGGCGAAATCCGTGTTAGGTTTTTTCATATAATTTGTAAATATTTACTAATAACGAATAAAAAATAATACATAATACATTAAAAGTACACCAGTTTATTATAAAAAATATATATTTTTTATTGGGCTTCTTTCTATTTTAAACCTTTTAACCTAAATATTTTATTTAACCGAGTTACGATACACTTTGATTAAATTTGATTACAGTTTTGTTAGACTATTTAGAAATACCATAAATTTAGGGGTTTTCCCTCATAAATAGATAAACAAACATATAAGTAAAAAGACTGATCGATAAATGAAGAAACCGATGGATAAATAAATTGAAAAATAGATGAATAAATTAATGAATAAATACATAAATCAATAGAAAGATTAATAAATATATTAATAAATAAATGGATTATTGGATAGATGTATCGATAAGCCGATGGATAAATAAATCGACGGCATAATGGATTGATCGATACATTAATAGATGGATCAATAAATAGATAGATAATGTATTTATAAATAGATAGATCGGTGGATAAATGACCGATAAATAAATAAGTCGACGAATAGATAGATTGATGGATAGATGGATAAAAAGAAGGATAGAAAGGTAGATAGATAGAAGTATAGATAGATTATTGAGTAAATAGAACAATGGATAGATAGAACGATGGATAGATAGTTTAATGAATAAATAGGTCTATGAACAGGTGGATCAATGAATAGATAAATCAAAGGATGGATGAATTGATGAATAGATAAATAGATAGATAAATGGATAAATAAATAGATAGATCAATAAAATAATATATCTATAAATAGGTATGTCTATAGACCGATAGTTTATTGCATAAATAGATAAATAAATTTTTTTTTTACGGTACCATAACTATTTACCCAAAATGTTATAAAAAAGTTAAGTTTCATATTAAGTTAATATGTTATTAAATAAAAAAAGGCAACTTAAACCCTTAAAAACTATAAACAAGATTGAGTAAAAAATTTGGGTCTCAGATGTATAATAAAAATTAAAATTAAAACAATGCTAAAAAATATATTGATTAAAATATTCAGTCTAGTCAATAAGAATAAAAAAATAATAATGTTTTTTTTTTAATAATTTAGAATTATTCAGCAATTGTGTACTGTTCCATTATATTTTACATAAAACATAGGTTTTTGTTTTAAATAAAATCACCTAAATAAAAAACAACAATTTTAGGTGGCAGTGATTGACTGGATTATTTTAAAACACTTTAAAAGTTATATTACATAAATAAATCATAAAAGTAATATTGTCGTAAACAACATTTTTTTTGTGAAATAAAACTTTTAACTGTTAAGCTTCTTCACTAGTTTTTAGGTTTTATGATTTTTAGCTAAATAAAAACAAATAATTTTAATACTTTAATGCATCTTATTTTTATTTTGAATACTTTGGCATATTACTTTAGGTAATCAAAAGCTACCAAAATAATTTATTTCAAGTTACAAAGCAATAAGTAACTTTTAAGCATATAACAAAAACGTGCAAAGGAACATTTAGGCAAAAACAATTTTGCATATATAGGATTTTACAAACAATATGGGTAAAAATACAAATAATTTAATGCATATAAATAAATATTGAAAGCAGAAGCAAATATCCATTTATTTTTAAACTTTCAGTTAAGCCGTGCAAAATGTGTCCTTTTGGTGGTGCACAGATTTAATAGCAAGGTAAGCTCCTCAATGTCCACGTGCATGTGACCTTCCACGTGCCCCCACGCGTGGGCAGCATACCTTCTCCTCTTTGCTCTTCGTGGCCGATGTCTGCGTGGCTGGTAGAACGTGGCAGCGGTGTCGTCGAGGGACGCGCGGGCTCGTGGCATTCTAACTTGGGCTCCCATCGGCCCGAGTGCCGGCCGAGGACTGGCGAAGTGTCCGCCGCGACGCCGGCACCGCGTCCGAAGGCCCCGACCTGGGGCACGAAGACACGCATATGAAGGAACGTATGAAGGCTAATTACCGGCGCCGTAAAGAGCGTGTAAACGCGAAGTATTGTCTGGTTGTTGTTGCAATGCTATGTTTTCAACATTTAGAGATGTATGAATCACATCTAATTTAAAGTTGAAAAAACAAAGACGGGGTATTAAAAAAGCACGGTTAAATATTTAAGAAAATATTTAAAGTATTAAATTAAATAAATCATAACAAAGTGCATGTCCAATGTTGGCATTAGCTCAAAAAATTTAAACAAGTTTGGCTTCAATAAAAGTTTGCACGTTTTTTTTCTGCTTGTTTTGTTTGTTTATGTTTGATATTTTAACTGTTTTTAAGACTTACCTGTTTTTCATATCTCTTGTAATAAAGAAGGACAAAAAATACCAAAAATTTTACAAGGTGTTTATAAAAACAGTATAGTATATTATTTTAAGAACAAATGGATATGACTTTAAAATAGTACTACTATAAATCTTACCCAGAGAAAGAATTTTTTGCTATGTACTTGCCCAATAATTGGGGCTGGAACTTACCTAAAAATAAAAAAAAATATTAGAAAATGTGTTTAAATAAAAAACACTTATATTTATATACCAATATAAAAAAGTCTATAACTCCGAAAAAATTTTAGAAAAATGGATCAATTTTGCATATGATCATGTTAAATTTGTTATTGTCACTTGTAATTTCTTTAAAGCTGTGATTAATACTGGAAATTTTTGGCAGTACACATTTTTTTTACAAAAAATATAATTATTTAAAAAAATTGTGTATGAGCTAACATTTTTGCTTATTAAGTCAAGATCGTGAAAGATTTTATAAGAAAATTTCATACCTAAATAAAACTATCAAAAAAATTAATGAAATTATGTGAATAAAATATACGAATCAAAATGTTTGACGAAAGGATTTTAACTTATAATAAGATTATTTGAAGACATGAACACGGAAAGGTTAATTAACTATATATAAAAAAAAATTAGTGAGCCATAAATATTACCAGTGTATCAAAAATTATCCCATGTCATTTTTTTTTAATTCCATTTTTATTTCCGGAGCAAAAACTCAAAATTTTCACCTAATAATATTGCCTAAGAAACCCTAAAGGATAAATATTTTTGGAAATAGTCTGGATTACCATAGTAACCAAACAAAACTAAGACTGATTAGCTTAAAATTGTAGATTGCTTTCTTAAAAATTTAAAATTAGGACCTTGAGAAATTACGTTTTAAATATAATATGTACACAGTTTTTAAAGTCTGCAAAATTTTAATTTAGTACGAAAATAAACAATAGTTTTTGGACATATACTTACATCCTTCGTTTTAAGGATACGTATGATTAAATTCCAAAAAAAAAAGTAACTACAACTAACCCTAGAGGGACATTATTAGGTCTTATAATTTTTTAAATATTTAATTTTATCTGGTAGACCTTCGATTACATTACAATTTGAGTGTGGTAGGTTATAAGCTTAAAGAATTTGGAAACGTTGTGGCAAGCTGGTGGAGTGGCAGCGTACTCCGCCTCAGCCGTGAAGACCTGCCCGATTCCCGCACTGTCCATTGACTTTTTCAAATGACGGAAAATTGATCGAAAACTGTTCGATCGAAAAACAATTTATCGAGGAATATTTGATCGAAAACCATTGTTCAAAATACAATGCATCGAATAATATATCGAATTCATGTAATCGAAAAACAACTTCGAACATAATTAATCGAATAAACAATTATTCAAAAAAAGAGTTTATTGAATAAATACCATATCAATTAAAAATGTTATTAAATATAATATTATATTAATAAAAGGAGAACGGTATCATAGGGGAGATGCTTGGTCAGTTTTAGGTATAGTGCTAAAGGTTACAGAAGATGGTTTTTTACCGTTTATAGGAACTAAGCAAGGTGTATCAGCTGCTTATCCAACACAAACTAACCATGACTGACCAGAACTGAGGGCTTTTGCTTTTGTCTTAAGGGTCGATCATGGTTAGTTCGGTTTAGTTAAAGCGGCTTTTTATTTTCCTTAATTATATTTCAGACGTGAAAATGCGGGGACGTATTGGAAAAGATCCAAAAGTTCATACGGTCTGAATCTAATTGGGCAGTATGTAAATTGACCAGATCTTTTATAAAAGGACTAGGCTGTATGTTAAAGAAATGTTGATTATACTTAAATAAGTATAATAATAATATTTAAAATTATCTTTTATTTGTAGAATGTCGATCATATGTTTTTCGATAAATTATATTTCGATCAACTGAGACTTCGATAAATTAAATTTTCGATAATTTGTTTTTCGATCAATTGTTTTTTGATCAATTGTTCTTTGATAAATTACCTTTTCGATCAACTATTACGCGATAAATTGTTTTTTCGATCAATTAAGTTTCGATCAATTTTCCGCCATTCGACTTTTTTATAGCTCGTCACTCACAGAAGGCAATGGCAAACTACTGTGTAGTATTTCTGCCTGGTAAACCGGATCACATGTGCTTTGGAAAGCATGTTAAGCCGGTGGTCTCGCATATCTGTGTAAATTGGTACGCAACACAGATATGTGCTAGAGGGCGCCTACGCTCTGCATAGAGTATGGCACATTAAGAAGGGTAACCTAACTTTTTCTGGTCATACCTATTGGTTTGCCATGTATGAACAGGTAAGTGTATAGGATATACTTATTTAAGTATTAAGAGCGGTAAGTGTAGTTTACTATTCGAAAGTGTTTAAAGACCAACGCGACCGTGGAGGTTTTCAATATTTGAGGGCGGTACTACACTTAACGCCCAATATATTTATTACGTTTTATGCACGATCGGACGTTCTTAGTTTAAAAATAAATTATTTTAAAATAGCATTAATTTCACATTATTTTCAAAAAAAGTCTTACTCAAATAACATTCTCAAAGTTAGCTGAACTCATGTTAGACTAAGTACCAAAACCATCCTAAATTGAGCATTTTTTAGCGGGGCCAAATTATTACCACCTTTAAAAGGGGGAAATTTAATTTTACGCCCGAAAAATGCGTGCGGTAAGTTAAATTTACCGCCCGACCGTGCATAAATTTTATTGAAATTGATCTTAGACTATACACACTTACTGCTACCATCACCGCTTAATGCAATATTATCCATTTCCGCAACATTTTAACAATTTATTATCTCTTGCCATCTTACTTTTTATTTTGTAACAAATTCGGGTATTTTCTTCCAGCTAAGCAAGACATAAACAACGCCCGACTTAGCGGAATCCACTCCATAAATCTTTGTCATTCGCTCGGAGGTTTTGAATTAACCGACTTTATTTTGATATTATTTTTGGCACAAAAAATATGAACAGAAATCAATAGAGAATTTTTTTTTAAAAGGGGCCCCAAACACTATTAAAAAATTATTACTATAGTGCTTTTACCTTTCTAAAGCAAAAATATTTTTAATTTTTAAAACATTTTTCAGTTATGCTTAAAATTGTAACAAAAAATAATTTTTCTTGTTTAACTTTCTAAAACTCTGCTCACTTTTAAGATTTTTTTTTCCTTTTTCCCAAATTTTTACTGCCTTTTTTTTGATACGTTTTAAAAAAAATGAAACCTCTAGATGTCTGGCCTGATTTAAAAAATTGACGAATTTATGAGTTGCAACGTTCGTACGTAAAAGCTGTGTAAACAGTTTTTTAGTTTTAGTTTTTAACTAAATAAAATGTAGAGTACATAGAAGTTTTCTGGTACGTTTCAGCCCCGAATATTCGATTGATAAAATATGTCATAATTTTGAAATTTGATTTTGCCTCCGCGCACCGGGAGCACCTCAGCGCCATTTGACGGTTCGAACACAAATGACGCACTCCTCAATAAAACTATTTTGCCACTCTCATTTTGTATTTTTTTCTTATTTCATCGCATAATACATACATCCACGTATAAACATATTCAATATGTAAGGCTGAAAATGGTATATTGAATATAAGTTTAATTCACGCTGACAATAAATATTATTATACATTTAATATTACTATAATTTATTATAATTTCAGGTATACCTATTCTTACTTAGTAATAATGATGACCACGAAGTATAAATATACAAGGAGTCCGAACGGAAAAGGCTTTTTAACGAAATTTGTGCACACGAAGTATGGGACAGAACTCTTGTCAGCAGAGCGCGTTAGAGAAGTATTACCTCTAGGACGTTAATAAATACAATTTTTTTTAATAGCATTTTATAACTGATAAACAAAATGTTTTCATGAAAACCGATTATTTTACATAAATTCCTTTTCATTTATAAAAAAAAACTTCAAATTTTAATTTTTTAGTAGTTAAATTTGGGGTTAATTGTTTAAAATTTGGAAAAGTGTCAAAAGGGGGTAAAAAAAAACAAATAGTCTAGTAACTGAAGACCTGAAAGCCCCCCAAACCCCAAATAAATCTGTACTTTTTTTCATTTGTGGGCAATTTTTGGTCTTGGGGGATTTTTTGAGCGAGAAAATGTTTATTACGACCCCCGAGTGGAAACCCGCTGAAAATGGCCCCAAACCCAAAATGATTTTTCCCCGAATATCTGCCAAAATACGCGAATTAAAAATTTTTTTTTTAGAAAAAAAATTAAGATCACCTCGAAATCTACAAAAATAGTACCTATTTTTTTTCGCAGCACCAATTTTTTTTCGGAAAAAAGGGGAAATTGAAACATCCATAACATTTCACACGGGGTAGATGTGGTTAAACGGCTAAAAATGCAGAAAAAAATTTTTTTTTCAAAACCCAAGAAAGATGGTAAGGAAAAATTTTTTGGGATTTGAACACTTGCTAAGGTCTCATTATAAAAAAAAAAACGAAAAACAAACCTTTTCCAAAAAAAATTATTAAGTTAATAGGTTATTTTAAAAAATTGGGAAAAAAATTTACCCCCTTTTTTTAAAAGTCTAAAAAAATCAGAATGTCCCCCCAAATTATATGCAATAAAGGTATCCCCCAAAGCAAAACAATTTCCGATGACGTCATATCTTTTCGGACGTGGATGTTGAAAAGGTTTTTAGATAGTGATAAAAATATTTATATGTAATATTTTAAAAATAGGTATTATTTTTTTTTAAAAAGGGGATTTTTACACCCCTTTAACAAACGAAATTTAAAAATTAAATATTTATTTGGCCACATGTTCGGGGATATACTATTTATTCCATTAAAAACTATTACACAATAATTTTGCCAGTTAGATATAGAACGTTCGATATATCCGAAAAAAAAATATACACTCTAAACCCCGTTTCCCGCCACCCCTGTAATTCTGATTTGAAAAAAAAGGAAGGGGAATGCAGAATCTCTTCCCAAAGACTTTAAAGTAATCTTTGGGGTTGGGGTGAAAAAAATTCTCCACTTTTAATGCCTCCAAACAAGGGGATGTTTGCTGTCGCGAAAAAAAATTTACCAATGCTTATTCGTTATATTTTGAGTGGCCAAGTTCTGCAGAACAAAGAATTATTTAACCTTGTAGGTGTTACTTTTGAGAATAATCTTAACTGACACAAAACATTACATACATAGCCCAGCAGCTTCAAAAAAATCTTGGATTTTTTTTTCGAGCCAGAAATTTTATTTTCTTCCTTCTAATCTGTATACACTGTATGTATCCCAGATCACCCCCTTTAGAATATTGTTCCCATGTGGGGGGAATGGCGTTCCTACCACACTTAGCAGTTTCCCCCCCTTGCCGTCCGACAAGCTGTAGGGGATTTGCCTTTTTTTTGGGGTGGTTTTTTACGGTTTTTTGTTTTTGAAGAGTTAGCCAGTATAATTCCTCCCCTAGCAGTTCCCAACAGACCAACATGTAGTGCCTTTTTTATGCATTTTTTACAGTCCAACGTAAAAACCCTGTTTTTTCCCACTTTTTGTTCTTTCATCCCTTAATGTCCAGACTATGAAACCCCCCCCGGGGAAGTTTGTCTTTCCCCCCTCCCAGTCCCAAAAACATTTAAGGCCCGTGAATCAAACCCTCCCACCACGCTTAAGACACCTATGGGTAAGTTGACTTAGGCCTCAGCATTGCATCGGCTGTTTAAATGCTTCGGCATTTTGAGACTAAAAACCAAAAAGTAGGAAAAAGGCACAAATTTTTCAAATTTTGGGCCAAAAAAAAAGTTTTTTAAAAAAAACACTGATAAAAATAACCCCCAACAATAACTGGGGATTATTAAAAAAAAAAAAATTTTTTAAAAAAACAGCGGGGCAGGAAGCATAAAATCATAGAATGAACGGCAACGTCGCCAAATACGACAACATGACAATAATAAAATTCAAAAAAAAACCAATTTTTTTCAGATTTAACTGATATAAATATTCTTTAATTGAGTTATATTAAAGGGGGAAAGAAATACTTTTGATTAAATTCTTTAAAAAGGGGAAAAAATTTAAAAATTTTTTTCAGATTTTTTTCACCCTTTTTGGGGGCCCGAGTATTATTTTTTACTGATTGATGATGCACGGAAATTGTTTTGCGTTTACTTTACGGGTTTTTTTCCTAAAATTTTTCATGATTAAAAAATGAATTTTTGGGGCCCCAGTAATGGAACAATTCCCCCCGTCCCCCAAAAAATCCATGAATATAGCGGCATTCTAGCGGTAAGGCAGCTGAAATGAGGGCCCCCTTTTGGGCCCGTTATCTGAAAATTTTTTTATCTTTCGAAAAAAAAAAAAAACCTTTTTTTAGATTAAAAGGGGATCTTCATTTTTTGCCCTTTCCCACCTGTTAATGTTGATTAACTTTTTTCGCTCGCCCAAAGACCAAGAATTGCCAACAAAAAACTGTAAGATTTAAATTTTTGTCCCTTTTCTTTACGAAAAAAAGCATTTTTAAAAACCCGAAAATAAGAACCCCTAAAAATATTTGTTAATAATTAAAAGTACTAAATTGTAACTACTAAAAAATGTAGTTGTAAGTTTTTAATTGCTAAATAATTAAATTTAACAATGACTGTTTACTTAGTCGTATCTTTCGTTTATTTTCTAATATATTTATTATTATCTAGTATTATTAAAATAGGATATTCTGTTTTTCTATTTGAGTAAATCACAATGTCTTTTTATTGTCATTTCTCTGATCTTACGTTTTAAAGCGTAAATGTATCATTTTGGAACGTAAAAGGATTTCCCTTGGGTAAAAAATTTTTGTGTAGCCGAAACCTAGGAAGGATACAAATACCTGAAAAGACCATTCCCAAGACAGAAAGAAATGATTTTTTTTTAACCAATCAAAAAAGACATATTTGCAAAAATGGGGGGATCAAAAATTTTTTTAAAAATGGTTTTAAAAAAAACAAAAAAAATTTAAAAAAAAGGGTAGCACCAAAGGGCTTTTGTGAATAAAAAATTTATTCAAAAAATTTTTAAAATTTTTTAAAAAAAAAAGTTTTCATATTGGCTTTTTATATGTGTTCTTTTTAAATTTTCGGAAAAAAAGCATCCAAAAAGTTTAATAATAAAATATTTTTTTTAATGAAACACCTCTATATTGTATCACCAACAAATTAATATGTTTAATTTCCCAAGCTTGATAACTAAGTTGAAAATTTTTTAACCCCAAAAGGAGGGGTAATGGAAATTAAAACTATTTTTTAGCTTTGGATGTCCATATCTCTAAAACTATTAAAAATAGTTATATCAAATGTGGTATTTTTAAGAGCTCTTTAAAACATTTTTTAATAATGATACAAGATACACGGTGTTCCATTAAAAGAAAAATGCTATTTTAGTACTGAATTTAAAAATACAATTGTCAATTAGTTTTGGATTTTTTAAAGAGGTATTCTAGTATAGAAAGTTAAAGAAAACATTTTTATTTTCATATTTTAATAGTTTAGACATGTAAGAATATCTCCTTAAAAGGGGTTTTCAAAATTCGAATAATTTTAAAAGATATAGCTAAAATTGTTGTTTTGCACTATGAAGCTAGAATTGAAAGTTTTACGTTTTTAGCTTTAAGTGCTCCAAAAGAAGAAAAAAGTCTCGTATTTCGGACAGAAATTCGTTCAATATTCAATTTAAGGTAGAAGAAGGACCGATATATGGTAGGGTGTCTCGTAATATTTTATTTTTCAAATTTCGCTACACAAAATCCCTCAAAAGTTGCGTTATAAGTTGTAGGTTACCATAAAAATAAAAAAAAGATTAAACAATATCTTGAAAGGGTCCCCCGGCATTCTCATTTTTCTAAAAGTCACTTAAAATTTCCCCTTTGGGCCCTTTGAAACCTCTAGTGGTCTTGATGACAAAAATTTAAAAATTTTAAAGATAATCGTAATCCTGATAAAAAGCAACTTTTGCTCCCCTTTCGTAGGTAGTCAAAAAGTTGTATGATTTATTTGGGTTTAAAGTTAAGAACCCCTAAAAATGGCCAATTTTTAAAACTTAAGACCGGTAGAGGCCAAGATGACAAATGTTTAATTAAATTTAATGATAATCAAAACTCTATATCAAAACACATATTCCTTTAGGCTAGCCGTGGCTCAAAATTTTTATGATTTATTTAGAGTTAATGTTAAGAACCGCTAAAAATGGCCAATTTTAAAAACTTCAAGGACCGGTAGAGGCCCCAAGATGACAAATATTTAATTAAATTTAATGATAATCGTAATCTCTGTATCAAAACACAACGTTTCATACCTCCTGCGTAGCCGTGGCTCAAAATGTTGTATGATTTATTTAGAGTTAATGTTAAGAACCGCTAAAAATGGCCAATTTTAAAAACTTCAAGGAACGGTAGAGGCCCAAGATGACAAATATTTAATTAAATTTAATTGATAATCGTAATCTCTTATCAAAACCAACTTTATACTTCTTGCGTAGCCGTAGCTCAAAATGTTGTATGCTTTATTTAGAGTTAATGTTAAGAACCCTAAAAATGGCCAATTTTAGAAACTTTAGGACAGGTAGAGGCCTCAAGATGACAAATATTTAATTAAATTTAATGATAATCGTAATCTCTGTATCAAAACGCAACTTTTGATACCACTTGCGTAGCCGTAGCTGAAAAAATCCCCATACACGGACGGGACAGCCTAATATGCAGCCGAAATCGCTGAACAAAGAAATGTAAGCTATATAGTACTGTTATATAAATATGTTACTTGCAATTTAACTTGAACTTTAGACGCGTTTTTTTCGAAACCTCTTTTTTTCGTTTGTCACAAAATCTTAAGGTTTTTTTGACCGATTTTCTTAAAAGTTAGCACAAATTTTCTAAATATATTTCTCCATAGCAGGAATAACAAAAATCGAAATTTTTAATTTTTATCATTAAAAAAATCGAAAAAGTTAAAAAATAACTGAAAACAAAAACTACTTTTTTTTTGAGAAACGGCCATTTTGCGTTTTTTTTTATTTTTCTTGGTTTCTGCCATAATGACATTTGTACGGATAAAGAATCTACCATTTTTTATTTTTCAGATAACCAGAAGAGAAAGAATCGTGACAAAATGAACACGTTCTTTTTTTCCCTCTACTTCAGCAGCGTGTAACTTTGTAAAATAAGTTTTTTTCTTTTTATTTTTTTGTAAATTCTTAAAATATAAATAAATAAAAAATAATAAAATGGATAGCAAAAATATTATTTTCTTTTGAACCGTCAAAAACGCCGGAAATTTGGGCTTCTAGAATAGAATACCCCCTAATCTTAAAGAAAGTAAAAAAATACTACTATTTTGCTAATTTAAACAATTTTGTATTTTAACACCACAATTACCAATGGCGGACAGTTAATTTGAATAACCCCATATGTCTTCTCTTTAAATGTTTGAACATCACACCATGGCTTGTATGCAGTTTAAATTAAATTATGTTTTAACACGAAAATTAATATACTGCCGCAACATTTAGATCTTAAAATCCAACGCCTTTTAAACAATTCAATTTCAGCCAGCAAGCCTACATGAAAAGCGATAGCTAGCATCTCCCAGTTTACAGCGATATTAAATATCTATGTTAATTCTCCAAATTCCACAATTTTGGGTTTCCCCAAGAATTTCGTCGATTTGATAGCGTATCGTCTTAACAACGTTGTTTTGGTTATAACTAAGATGATGCTGTATTACCTCGTAGATATTTACATGTATATTAAGCAGATTAAGGGATTTATTAATTTATAAATACAAGGTTTGCATAACGCCGACGCATTTTGTGGTCTTATGTAATGCACTTACTTGTTATTAATTTATCGATTTCCTGTATAGAAAATTCGAACTCTCTGACACAGTTTACTATTAATCCGACTCCTAATCCTTTTGTTAAGGTAGTTCACTCGCAAAACGTATTTTCTTAAGAATTAATTGAAAATTAAAATATAGGGTTGATAAAAGTGTCCTTCATTTAATTTAAAAAAAAAGATTATTTTTATCGTCTGTAAAACAAGATATAACCAATTAAAATGTCAATTGTCAATATCTGTCATGTATGAAAGCCATGCATTCATTTCGGATTATCTCAAAATCAGTTCTTACAATGTTTCTTAAAAACTTCTGCAATATTAATCAAAGTATCAGAAAATTAAAAAACCCTAAATTTTTTAAGCGTTTTGTTAAAAAGGTATTGGTTTTTGAAAATTTACTGGGGCTGTTTGTTATTAAGAAATAGTGTACACTATTTTTTTTACGTTATGGCCCTTATGAAGGTGTATTTTAGGACTAGGTGGTTCCAAAAAGTGTAAAATCGTGTAAAATATGACTGAATAATGAACAGACCTCATGCATTGAGAATATCTAACTTTTGATAAAACGTATTAGATTGTCAGCTGAAAGCTTTAACCCAAGTGTTTTGGCCTAAAAACACTTTTCCAACTTTTATTTGGCCGTTGGCAGCCCTTTTTAAAAAAATATATTATTATTATTTTTTTTTAAATAAAATTAATAACAATTAAATAGCAAAAGTACAGTAAAGCTGAAGGTGAGTAGCAGAGAGAGCGTGCAAAAAATGCCCTAACTCATTTGCCGGAGAGTAGGGGGTAAACTGGGCGCCACTGCTTTTGGTGCCAGGCCTAGCAGAGACCTTCCAAGGTTTAATTGGGAACTCCGTTCAACTTACTACCACTAAAGACAAGAAAAATTTTACTAAACAATATTAAAATTGAAAAAGAAAACATAGGGAAAATAAACACTATATTTAAAAAAAATAGTTAAGGGAATTTATCATAAATTTGAAATTTTTAAAGTTAAAAGTTTACACAAAAAAATTTAAAAATAAATGGTGCATGCGTGGGTTTAAATTTCAAAATTTAAATTATAATTTAATTTAAATATATATATATATAAAATATATATATATATAATAAAAAAAAAAAAAATGGTGAATGCGCTGGGTTATTAAATGTTAAATTTTCTTTTTGAGATGAAAAAAAAAACATTATAAATATAAATCTAAAAAAAAAAAATAAAATAAAAAAAATTTATAAAACCCTTTAAATTTAATTTAAAAATTAAAATAATTTAATGAAAAAATTTTTTTTTACCAAAAAAAAAAATTATTTAAAAAAAAAAACCCAAAATTAACCAGCTAAATGGTCACCATTTTGACCCTTTTCCAAAAAAAAAATTTACCAAATTGATGGCCCCCCCAAACCAAAGGGAAAAATGTTTTGGAAATTAATGGCCCATCAGAAGAAAATGGCCCTCCAAAACCCCCGATGGGTATTTTTAACGACACGTGATCCCGCGGCGTCGAACTACAAGTTCGGAGATTTCTTTCCAGAAAACGGCCAAAAAAGGGAAGCAAACCAACAAAAAAAAAACCAAAAGGGAAGTTAAATCTTGGGATTTTTGGGGGAAATTTGACAAAATCCTACAAAGATGGCTTGAATCCAGAAGCCAAAAAAATTTTTTAGTTCTGGTTAAGATTGATAAACCCCCAAAAATGGCCGATGGCCCTTGTCCCTAAAAAAAGTGGCGCAGCACATCCTGAATTTAGAATTTTTCGCCCCAATTAAAAGTTTTTTTTTTGAGTTGCCTACCCACGCTTTCCAAATAACATTCCCCCCGAACTGTCAAAAATATATTCAAACAAAATTATACAACAATCCAGAATAATAACCAATGTTTACAATTTTAATGCAAAGGATAAAAAAAAGAACCTGTACAAAAAAGATCAAGGGCAAAGGAAACTGCGCTGGCCCCTTGAACCAGACAACTGTTTGGGATGGAAAATAAAAAAAAAACTAAGAAAAACGGGAAAGGGAATGTAAACAACCCACCTACATAGCCAATAAAAGAAAAAGCAAGGAAATGAATTTTTGACCCAAACCCACAAGTGTCGAGGATTGTAGATAGGGGGAAAAACCCAAGATACCTAGAGAAAAAAAATTTGGGTTTCAACCCTGACAGAATTCTA
>JAHBCN010017878.1:0-17685 GCA_019359885.1 Listronotus oregonensis
TTTTTTGTTTACATTTTAAATTTAAAGAACTTTGATTAAAACGGTCCGAAAAAATTTAAGAAACTTATTTTTTTTTTATAAAAGTTAAAAAAATTAATGTTGTAAAAAAAAACAGTTGTTTTTTAAAATTTACAAGTGAAAAAACTTATAGTTTTTTTTTTAATATTTTTTTTGTAAACCTTTAAAAGCTTTTTATATTTTTGGAAATATTTTTTTAATATTACATATATGAAAGGGCCCCCAAAATTAGTGAAAATCATTTAGTTAATTTTCCCCCGGGGGCCTTTGGGAACATATAACAGCTACTTAAAAATTTTGGAAAATATAATAAAGAGGGGGAACTAAATTTTTTTGATATGGAATATATAAAGGCAGGGGGGAAAAAAAAAAGTTTGAAAAGAATGCACTAAAAAATTTAATGTAAAAAAAACGCCTGCATAAATTTTGAAAGGATATTTTTAAAATAATAAACAAGATATATTTGCAAAAATAGGGGATTTGGAGTAGAAAAAATATTAATTCAAGAACGGCTAAAAATGTAATTTCCCCAACTTAAAAAAAAAACTTTTTTTAATTTTTATGCAAAATATGTTTAAATTGCAAATAATATTCCTAAACAATATCATTAACCAATTACCCAACCCCTTTTTCAAGTACAAAAAATACAGGCCTACGTGTTTTTAGGGGGTTTTCCCGCATATGAACTTACAAAGATGGGTTTTTTTTGGGACACCGTGCTACTTTTTTTTCAAACAAAGATCCGCAAACAGATTTTCCTACCCCCTTAGTTTCTTCCTCAGGGGGATTTTAAAAAATTTTTTTTTCGGTTCCCCTCGTATCTCCGTATCCGATAACTTATCAAAAGATAAAAACGGGGGCCAAAAATTTTTTTCGCAAAAATGGGTATTTTTAAATTTTTTCCGGGTTTCTTTCTTTTAAATTGCCAAGTTGCATTTTTTTTAAAAGGAACCCCCCTTTTTTTTTCGTCATATTATTTGACACTGAGAGTTTTAAAATATAATATAGTCGAAACTTTTTTTTTATAAACAAAAACATAATTATTTTTTTTAAATAGGGGGTTTTGGGTTTAAATTAATGACAGCAAAAAATAACGCAAATATTCAGAATTTTTTTAAAGCTTTCCGGTTAGAAATTTATCTAAAAATTTTGACAAAAACCCAAAAATTTTTAAATTTTGAAAAGTATGTTGAATAGTTTTTTCATATTATCCAACGAAGACGTCGGGTGGGGGGTAGCTTTTTCTAAATAGGCACGTTAAAGAACGAAAATTTTTTTCAAATTTATTTTTTCGTTACTATATAGATATCCATGATTTGAAAAAAAATTAAACCCCTTAAAAATAAAATTGTGCACAATCTTCACCTGGGATCCTGGGGAGTGGGGTTTTGAACGGTTTCTCAATATGTGTAAAGAGAAAATTTTGAAAGGGAAAATCATTTTCGGGGAAGCCCATTTTACCAGTGCGGGACCAAAGGGAATAACTCACGGTTTTGGAGCCAGGAAAAAACACGTTATTTTTCCCAAAGGGGGGAAAGGGTTTTGGGTTCAATGTTTTTTTTTCCCCTTTTTGGGGAAAAAGAATTGAATATTTTATTTACCCAAGGGAAATTTTAATTTGATAGATACATACAAATCCTTCAAGAAAAGCAAACTATTATGGAAGATTTCCCCTTGGTTCAAGTAAAGAATTATTTCCAACAAGAGGAGCCCGTTTTAAACCCCCGTGATACAACACTGGTTGAAAAAGCACTTTCCTAATCGATTTATGACGCACGGACCTATTCGATGCCCCACGGTCTCCGGACCTCTCAGTTTTAGATTATTTTTTTTGGGGGGTATTTAGAAGGTAAAATATACTTGAGGATGTTGAAAAAATTGAAAATTAAAGAGGCCAGGAAAATCCTTAGAGATTGGAGCCCGCTCTTTATATTTAAATTTCTTTAAAAGACTACAGACGCTATGCCAAAATGCATAAGACAAGGTCCCAACGAACAGTATTTATAAAAATTTGTAGTTAATTTTTTTTATAGTAAGAACAATTTAAAAATTGTTATTTTTATCCATTAGGTTGTCTTGTTAATAAATGTTTATATTACTAGATTATTTTTTGGTGCGAGAAGGCATTTGACGTTTATTAATTTGGTTTTCATTAATTTAAACCAAAGCCGCATTTGTTAAAAAGTAAATAATTGCATGTTTTCATGCTGTTTATAAAAATAAGTTTCGACTATATTTACTTTTAGAAACCCCCAGGGGGCAAAAAATTAAAAAAAAAAAATATACGGGGTGTTCCATTTAAAAATTGCAACTTTGGCTAATATCTCAAAGAAAGTAAATCCGAGAAAAATTTCAAGTACGCCACTGTATTCGGGGGAAAAAAGTTCTAAAAAGGACCCGTTTTTTTTTTTTTCGATAAGTTATCAGATACCTGAGATACGGGGGGTAACCGAAAATACAACTTTTTTAATATCACCCTGTAGCGAAGAAACTAAGGGGGCTAGGACAAATCTGTTTGCGGCATCTTTCGTTTGAAAAAAAAGTAGCACGGTGTCGCAAAAAACCGCATCTTTGTAATTCACCATAAACGAGAAACCCCAAAACACACAAAAATGGGAAAAACCCTGTATATTATAATTTTTTTTTAGAATAAGGAGTTGGGTAATTCCCCCCAAAAAAAATTGGGGTTTTCCCCCCCCAATATCTGCCAAAATATGCAAAAAAAAATTTTTTTGTTTAGACAAAAATGAAGATCGCCTTGTAATGAAAAAAAATTTTTCCCTTTAAAAATTTTTTTTTCGAGAAATCCATAGTTTTTGAGCTAACGATAACCAAAAGCCCCTTATTTCAGCTGCCGCAAAAAGATAGAATGCCGCTATCTTCATGGATCCACTTATAAGCGGGCGGACGAACTGTTTCATTACTCGGGCAATATTGTACATTTTTTAATTATTCAAAGTTCACTGGAATGGGAAAACCCGTACCTATCATTGCATATGAGTTTGGGTCCATTTTGATTTTTCTAGAATATTGAAAAAAGCGGTCAAATTTTTTTTTTCACAATATTTTAAGAGTACCTCATTAATTTATTGATATTTTTAAAAAAAATGGTTTGTTATTAACATTTCTTTTTTATAATAAGACCTTAGCAAATGTTCAATGATCCCAGAAAATTTCCTTATCCATCTTTCTTGCGTTTTGATAAAAAATATTTTGCTCATCTGCAATTTTTAGCCGTTTCCGGAGTTCTAGAAAATCTGTATGTTATGGATTTTTCGACGGCCGTTTTTGCAAAAAATATTAGTGTTAAAAAAAAAAATGGTAAAAACTATTTTTGTACATTTCGGGGGATCTTTATTCTTTGTTTAACACGTTGATGGACAGCTACTGTTATAACATTTTTTATTAATTGATGGGATACGACACTACTGTTATTGCAGTATAATTTTTACCCCTTTTTTGGGGAAAAACGACTGTTAAAGCAGAAATCTTCCATAAGATATAATACTATTCGTAGTTTGGTGTGCTATCACATACCTTTTTTTTTTTTGGGGGGGGCCCCATTACGTGCGTGGCGACTGGGGGGGGGTCCCCCGCCATTTACTGCTATAGCAGTAGATGCGCTTAGTTTGTCTCAGTTATCGTCAAGCACGTGAAGAGATTGTTTGTGGTTTTGATAGTCCTAAACAGGTGTTTGTGCGTATTTGTTTATTGTTTTTGAAAATGAATCCCAAAGAAAAAAAACAATTACTAGAGTGGTATAATGAATTAGACTCAGCTGTTTCAAGACATGAATCTGAAGAATCTGATCCTTATGAAGATAGAAGTGGGGAATACGATAATTTTGGGTCCCACATATCAACCTGAAGGCAGCGATTGTGACATAAGAGGTAAGCAGTTCTGAAGCTAATAAAATATCCCGGAGGAAAAGGCTGATGCGTCGCAAGATAATGTGACAGAACAGGAAGGTTAGTTTTTACATGTAATGTTAGTTGCTTATTCATTTTAGCTTTGGAGAGAAAAAATAGGGACACAAAAAAACGTTCTTTTAATATTTTTATCTAAAATAACCATTATTTATATATTTATTTCAGAGAGGATAATTGGGTAGAAGATCTTCAAGACATTCCAAACTTTTTAAAATTTTTTTTTTTGAATCTGTTAATCCCCAAAATTGACATAGATGACGAAGCAACTCCCCTTTGATGTCTTTCAAAAGTTGTGGAATGAAGACATCATGAATCTTCTCCCTCTTAGGTTCCAATAAATATGACGAAATATTATCAACATGTGACAGACCACATAAAAAAAAAAGCAGAAAAAAACCAAAAATTTTTTTTAAAATAGACGCAAATGAGTTAAAAAATTTATAGCTCTTACATTGCTTAGGGCACAAATAGGTTTTCCTGCCCAACGTAAGATGTTTAGTCTAGATCCACTATACTACCATCCCATTTTTTTTTGTTTCATGTCCGGCAGGCGGTATGAGCAAATTTTGCGCTGTTTGTGTTGCCATGAGACTGTTACTAAGGGGGAAAAATGCACAAAATATCGCCCCCCCCCCAAATCTGTTATTGAAAAAATTTTTAAAAAAAAAATTATCCAGAAGAGCCTTTTTTTTTTGGGGGGGAAACTATGCTACTATTTAGAGGTCGACTCCATTTCAAACAGTATATAAAGAATAAAAAAGCCAAAAACGGCATTAAATTTTTTGAATTATGCTCGCCCGATGGCTATGTATTTAACATAGAAATTTACAAGGGAAAACAAGATTCTGTTAAAAATGAGTGAAAAAAAAATGCCCTTTTTCCTAAGATTGATGAAGCCTTACTTAGGAAAAGCTCACGATTTAGTAATGGATAATTACTTTAAAAGGGAATTTGTCCCGGGGTTTTTGAGTCAATTTTTAAAAACCCCCCAACAAGAACATTGAGGAGCAACAGGAAAAAAAAATCCAAAAGTTGTTACTATGGCAAAACTGCATATTTGGAGAAGGCGTAGAGGAGTATACGTGAGCAAATGGCGAGATAACAGGGACGTTTTTGTACTCACTACGAAGTATCACCCCAAGTTGGTAGAAGTTTGGGGAAAAATTTTGGCCAGGTTAGTCATAAGAAAATACCTTATTCAGAAGAGATTGCAGCATACAATTTTTAAAATGTCAGGGGTGGACAGATCTGACCAACTAATTTCTTTTTTTTCGTACCCCAGAAAAACGATAAGGTGGTACAAAAAGGTAATTTTCCATTTACTTTATGTATCACCTTGAATGCCTTTATCATCTATTGCCAGAAGAGAAACAAAAATTCTTCCATTCGCATATTTTGGCAGATATTCGCGGAAAACTCATTTTTGGAACTTCCTGATTGTGATATACTTTTTCTCGCTCGAAATTATCCGCATAGACCTAAAAATTGCTCCACAAATGAAAACTGTACATAATTATTTACAGCTTTGGGTACTTTCAGGCATTTAGTTACTGGACTATTAATAAAATGTAAGCATTTAACCGGAACTAATTAGAACGCTTCATTGAGTGTCTTAGACGATATTTAATGTTGTTTTTATCCCGTGTTTTACTGCTTTATTAACAAAATAAAAAAATATATTTTTATTTTTTTTAATTTTAACTTATAAGTGATGATAAAAAATTTTATTGGTGTCTTTGTCTATCTTAACTTTGCGTTTAAGCCGAATACCTCCACAGGAAGACCTTAGTAGTGTTAAAAATTCGAAAATTTTTGTGAAGTTCCAAAAAAATCTGGAAACAAGTTCGCACCTTTTAGGCATTGCATCAAAATCTACTACAAAAAGGTAAAAAAAATGCAGCTCTACTATTTAAAGAGTTAAGGCACCTATTTCACGATACTTTTTACCACCACTAAATTTTCTCACTGTTATATCGAAAAAGTCTCAGCCAATCTTCAACTCCATTCACAATTTATCTTTACGAATAAAGCATATTGTTTAAGAGTCCATTTGCGCCGCGAAAATTGGATCCTATTTGGGGTTCGGGGCATAATGCTTTTCTTAAAAACGGTATAAGTTATCGATAATTTTCAAAAACTATATGAAAGCCAACACTAAAATCTATGCTTCTGCTGTAATAGTTTTTAAAATTTGGATTTAGTTTTTAATATTTCCTTGAGTGAAAGTCACCCTAAAATCGGTTATGTTTAGATACTATTTTCTCTTAACTCGACTCATATTTTACAGCAGAGGCATATATTATTTCCTTACCTTTAAAATGGTGTATAATTTATGTCATTTAAGTGAAAAATAGTTACCGAAAAACGTTATCCCATGCAGGCTTGCAATCGGAAACAACATCGCATTTTATTTTTTATGTTATTACACAAGTATCTTAAACCTTCATATACAGGGTGGGCTAATGAAAACGAAACAAGGCCGATTTCTCATATCAATGGTTAGTAGAAAAAAATCGCTAAAACACATTTTGCACTTATTTTTAACCCTCTAGGGGGGGTGAGACTTACTCCTAAATTCTTAAATGGGAAAGGGGGTCGACTGATACCTCATTTTAAAGATCATCGAATCCTCATTTTCAACGCTTCCTAGTTTTTTTAATTTGATGCAGTAGTTTTCGAGAAAATAATTTTGATTTCAACATTGAAAAAATAATTGTTTTTTATCTTTAAATTTTTTATGGCCTTTTTTTTTGGAAAAAGTCATTCTTTTTAAGCACAGCTTTCAGTTTTTGGTAAGGGTAACCCTACGAAGGGGGATGATTTCAAATAACGAGAACATTAACATGCAAATCTTTCCTTCTATTTTACTTACCTACTTTTTAATTTTACAAGTGTTCAAAATGTTGGGCTTCTGCTTCCATGCAGTCATACAGGTTTTGTTTAAAACGGTTTCGGACGTTCTGAAGCATTTCAGGTGTAATGTTCCGACACTCATCAATAATCTGTGACGTGAATCATTTAGAGATTGTGGTTGAGTTTTATAAATTTTACTCCCTAAGTTACTCCACAGGAAAAAATCTAACGGGCTTAAATCTGGTGAGCTTGCAGGCCACTTCACTGGTCCTCTTCGTCCGATCCATCTGCCAGGAAACTTTTCATTCAAATACTGACGAACAGCAAAAGCATAGTGGGGAGGTGCCCCATGTTGTTGAAATGTCAACTCATTCACATTGCAACGGTCATCATGTTCAACAATTTCTGTCAATGCGGGATCGACAGTGTCTTCTAACAATTGCAAGTAAATTTGTCCTGTTAGATTTCCTGGTAAAAAAAAGGATCAACAACACAATTGACATAAATTCCAGCCCAGACGTTAAATTTCTCAGGATGTTGAGAGTGAACTTCATGGAATAAGTGCGGGTTTTCGTTCAGACCAATACCGACAATTATGACGTATAACAGTCCCGTTCACAAAAAATGAACACTCATCTGAGAAACAAATGTTAAACAACAAGTTCGGGTTATTTATTATCCGTTCACTAATTATCTCGCAAAATTCTACACGTCTATCAAAGTCATCTTTATTTAATTCTTGCACAAGGTGAATTTTATAGGGGTGGAATTTATGCGATTTTAAAATTCTTTGAATGCTTCTACGGCATATGCCAGAAACTGTAGGTAATTGCCTGGTACTTAACGTTAGGTGCGATTCGTTTTCGATTGGCCACAGATCCTGTCTCCCTAAACTTGGCCACTAGTTTATTAACGTATTTCCGGTTGACATGCTTATCTGGGTTTAGTTCATTAAATAACTGTGCTGTACTATTAGCGCACCTACCGTTTTCATAATAAAGTTCAAATATTGATACTCTTTCCGCCGTTAAGTAAACCATTTAGAGCAAGAAAAAAGATTATAAGCCGAAATAATTACAGACAAAATCCTGTGAGATACTAAATTTACATAAATTGAATGTTAATAAGTTCCAAGAAAGATAAAAAACTAACTGCTTTATTTATAATTTTTTACACAAGCATCGAATTCCATAGCAGAAAAAACTGCTAACCTTGGTCTAATAATATTCTAAACAAGACACTGACAATACCTTTATATTTTTAAAGCGTAAGTAAAAAGTATCCGCATTTTATTGACTGATAAAAAAGTGGCATTAAATGCTTTCTTATTTTTTAAGTGGTATAGGACTGGATTTAAAAACAAAAATACTAAATAAAAAATAGTACTAAAAGTGAAAAAGCGTTACTTTCGATTATAGGCCGATTATGTTTATAAAACGTATTTTCTTAAAGCCTACTGCATCAAATTTAAAAAACTAGGAAGCGTTGAAAAGAGGATTTGATGATGTTTAAAATGAGATATCAGTCGACCCCCTTTCCCATTTAAAAATTTAGATGTAAAGCTCACCCTCCTAAGGGTTGAAGTGAGGGTTAAAAATAGGCACAATTGGCCCAACCTGTATGCAAAAGCTTTATTAATATAAAATGGATATTTATATTCCACAAATTGCCAAGTATTGTTACGTTCTCTAAATCAATTCCTGTGAAAATTAAAAGATCCTACCATTAACGTGTTAATAAAGTATAGTCTGTCTCAAAGTATACCGTGTTAGCTTTGCCTTTATTTATGGATTATACCTGCGACAGCAATAAAACTGCGGATCGGTAGGTATTAAAGGACACAACATTAGGACTTATAATATTAAATTTATGATGTTTTTGGGTTTTTTAGGTAAGTAGAATCTTAAAGTTTAATTAAGAAATTAAATATATTTTCAACGTTTTAATAAAAAATTTTCGACGCGCATGTTCTATTTTCATAATTACAAATTTTAATCTAAAATATTTAAATCCCCAAAAATTCTGTTTACTACCAAGGTTTAAAACATTAAGATTAAAATACAATAGGAAAAAATGTTAAGGTTTAGGGGATGGCTGTCAAAACCATAACTCTTGAGGAGGACTATACACGACGACCTTCTCCACTTTGGTTTAAAACTTTTTGAAAGTGGCTAAGATTTCTTGGAAAGGAAAAAACCTTTAAAATCTAGGACACCACGCGTCATTCCAAGCAAACTGAGGCCAAAAAAAATGAAAGTTGACACATTTCCATTTAATTTTAAGGAAATCGTGGAATCAACGGTCACAATGGAAAGGGGAAAATTACTCTGTAGAGCTTCCTGAGCAACGATGAGTAATTCTACGTAGTAGTGCCGGACCTTACCAGGCCGGTACGTGGCGGTTATGGATTATCCCTTCCCGTCATCACTACCCGTGAGGCACTCCTTTCGGGGGCATACTCCGTATGTCTAAACCCCATCGGGTGCTCTGTCACAATTCCCTTGACTATTCCGAAGACCGTATACAAGCGTTTCGTCCCCTTTGGACTCATCGGGGGCGCCTTGTCAGACACGGCTATCCGTGCTTGGGTCAAACGTCTTATGCATTTAAGACCCCGAGTAAGAAGGCACCTCAGACCACGCCCGACACTTGTTTACATTTTTGGGTTTCGTTGTCCGAAGTTACCCTTAAACCAAGGGTTGAAATTTTATCCGCCCAAGTTTATTTTCTTTTTTATTTGGGCCATAATTGTTATACGGTGGTTTAAAAATGTTTTTTTTTTTTCCCAACTTCTAAAATAATATCCCCGAGAATTTCAGGTAAATAGACGGGTTTTTTTTTAATTTAACTCCATTAAAAACCCCCTTTTTTCCCCTGTTTTGCACTTTCAAAGATTTCACGGCTAGAACTCTAAAATAACTTTTTTCCCATTAAAGGGTTATTTAAAATCCCTAAAATTTAGAAAAAATTTAAGCCTTTTTAAAATTCCTGGCCCAGTTTTTTCTTGGCCCCAAAAACAAAGGGAATAAAAAGTTGGTTTTTGGGTAGGTTTTAAAAAACCTCAATTTTTAACAATTCCGTTTTATTTTTCCATTTTAATTTGGGATATAAACATTTTTTTTTTAAATATTTTTGTGCAAATAAAAGAAATTTCAATATCGTCAGAAGTAAGGAAACACAACTTTAAAAACAACTGTTTAAAGTATGAGCACCCGGCATAAAAATAATTCAATAATTTAATTTGAAACACACAGTACATTTTTAGCTTTTTAATTTCAACATAATTAAAAGTATATATATAGAAAAACAAAAGCAATTACAAAATCTTATTTTCTGCAACCTAAATCTTTAATCATATCTTCGTATCCAATTAGAAAAATAAATTGACAGACAAAGTAATAAAAGTGTCTTGGCTAAAAATTCCTTGGAGATTAAAAGTTTTCTTGTAACTTTGTGTTACTTTTAGCCTTCACCTATTGATTTTTACTTAAAAAATAGTTATTTGTTGGTATATAAAATATTAAAGATATTAAATAAAAACTTTAAATGTATTCCTAAAAAAATTGTCATTACGTAAATCAGTCAGTGGAACTGAAAGCATACTTAGTAACAAAGAAGATCTCGTAATAGATTTTATGCTCCTGGTTGTTATAGGAATAATAAAATTATTTTTATTGAAGCTTATTAAAAAATAGTTGTTCCGTTAGGAAAATGTTAATTTAATGCCCAATTCCTATCGTTTTAATTTAAATCAGTTTTTTAAGGAAAAAAATACATCAGAGCCGAAGCCATAAGGTAGTGGACTCCTGCCCTTCCTACTTTGATAAGTTGGCAAAATTAGGAAGAGAATACTAATTTTTGATTTTATTTTATACAAGTTCTCTACGGTATGTAAAAATTAAGCAGGTTTTTTCGGATCTGTTTCCTGTCAACATATTTAATTAAATTTACATAAAAAGCTTAATAAGGAACAAACTTCTTTAAAACTTTTAGTAATAAGACAATTTAAAAGCTTTTGAAAGGTCACAACCGGTAAAAGCTGAACCTGCAAAACCACAAACTCCCACTCCTCCCCAAGACCTGAAAAGGTAATCGGGGAGGCGCAATTGTAAAATATGACTTATGAATAAAGCATTATGAAATTGGATTAGATAATGTAAAAGTTAAAACTGGTATATTATCGGTAGAAACCCCTAATTTAAATGGCATTGATGATGTCACTCTTATAAAACATGCAATTAAGTCTTTATAAATGAATAAAAATAAATAAGTAATGTATTTTCTAAAAAGTTGGAAATAAATAGCAAAAATAATTTTAGGTGCTACCATAGAAGGAGATTGTTCCCTGGAGAAAGCTCGACAAAAATCCTAAAATTGTTGTATGCTTTACTTCACTGCAATTTTTTTCTTGACAAATTCAAAAATGTGTAATTGTTTTGAGATTTAATACTTCATATTGGTTAGAAATTTTACTGCCTATCTTTAATATATAAAAGTTTTCAGTAACAAAACAAAATATTAATCCCGACGACCTTATTGCACATTTTTACCTAAAGAAGTCAAAAAACCAGATTTTTATATACTCGGAACAGAATTAGAAGTCTTATTTGACGGTGGATTTATTGCTTTATCGATTACCAATATAATGCTAAATGCGACAGAAAGGAAACATTTTCTTAAGCTAACCTTCAACTTATGTAAATTAATTATATCAGCAGGTTTTTTAGTGGCAACAAACCAAAGGAAACTTATCCAATTGAAGATAATAAAAGGTGACAGACGTACGACAATTTTCGACCAACGACTAGATTATCTAGGACTAAGAAATTAGAAAAAAGTCAACTATAATTAAAATAGAAGGAACCACACCACGTAACTGTTTAATAGTGGGTAAAAATCAATAAAAAAATAGATCGGTTTATAATTAAAACCTCTTCGTGCTACAAAATGTTTATTGCCTCACGTATTTTCGTGCGGATGTCGATACGATTCGCAAAACGAGTGAGTAAGCGGTGTGTTCATACGTCTTGCGCCGTTTTTCTGGCACGAGTTAAAGGACCTAGCAAGGGACGCTAGCGTGGTGTTTACAATCGCAATTACATTTACCAGCTTCTGGAACAACTTTTTTACTTTTGTTTTTTTTTAAATTACTCGTGTTATAGTAAAAACTCAGTAAACTAAGAGTTGTTACCGCTGTTGCTAGTGGTCAAAAGACAACTGAACGCAGTGCGCGAGTGTGAGCACAAACCTTTTGCACACAAGCTGCAATGCGAGATATATCGAGTTGCGATGCGAGGTATGATGTAAATGCGCCTTATAAAGAATAAATTTTTCATTAATTTCACCTCTATTCTATTTTTTATTGTTAAAATTTAAGTCCTTATTGCTTTATTTACATAAAACTTTTAAATAGTGAAAGAAAATTGTAGTTATTTTTACATACTTCAACCTTATTTACCCCTTACTACAACACACATATCGTTATAAAAACAAAGCTATAATGTTAGTAATTTAAAAGTAAACATTGTATATAGAGGATATCCTACTTTTTTGTGAAATCTTAAATTTAATTTAACCCAACCAAATTTACAAATTGTGTTTTGCTGATGTTGGACCTTATCTTCACAGAGGTCAAAAATGTTGTTTCCTTTTATTTCGAAGTTTGATTTTACAATGCTGCTTGTTTCTAAACCTCTAATTTTTGTTTCGGATTGTCTGAAAAATTATAGATGTTGGAAATTAGTTTTTTCTTGCTAAACATGCTTGTGTTTTTAAAATTTGTGCACCTATGTTTATTCCAAAACTATGAACGCTCTAGTTGCTAGTTCCGAAATCCATAGTCAGCGCCGGCTCTAACCCTTAATGAGGGTAGAGCGAGATTATCTTTGTCAGTTGGTCGACGCTTTCACTACTCGGTAATTATATGTCGATTTTATGTAACATAAATAATAATTACCAGACTTGTAAACATCAACACACAACGCATCCGCCAACCTCGTACTCCTGCTCCTCTTGCGGAAAAATGGTTTTTGCATTTGCCTTTTTGGTGCCCGTTGCCACCTTGCACCTAGAGCGACCGTTTCCCTTGCCCTACCCCAAGACCAGCGCTGCCCTCAGTTTAGAGAACTTTAAATCTTCGGTTCTTATGAAAAATAAGCGTTGCAAAGTCACATCTTAAAATTTGGCAAATTTGGATTTAGTGGAGTAAAATTTGGAAGAAAAGTCGCTTAGTTATCGAGAAAAAAAAAACCGGCGTAGAACCAAACCAGACTTAGTGGGATTCTTTAATAAGGTAATCGTGTACACGAAATCACTTTTTACGACATTTTTTAGTGGTCGAGAGCTTTTTTATTTCGAAAAAACCCAAAAAAATCGGTTTTCCATAAAACACGTATTTTAACTTCTCCACTGCTCTATCTTTAATAATATTCATGCTATCAAGTTAATTTTTTTTAGATTAAAGTAGACACAATAGCGCTTCAAACAGCGTCCCACTTGAAGCTGATATTTTTTTGTTAAATTTTTAAAATAGTACGAAACTCAAAATTGTTATTTTTAGTAGCGTAATTTTAGGCAATCGAGAAAAAAGTTTATTATTGAAAATTTATACATACATGCTGCGTACAAATTGTTGCTAATGTTTAAAAAAAGTTTTTAAAACAAAAAATTTTTTAGATTCCTTTTATAATATTGAGTCAGTGATATTTTTTAACGGCCAAAGTCATATTTTTGCGCGCTTGGCTTAGCAGCCGGCCGACTACAAGATCTTACGGTCCGGTGGAAGTGTAGTAGGTAGTTAAAGTTGTATCAACAGGTTTAAACGCAGATCTAAGGGCTGCTTAAGTTGTTTAGAAAAGAAAAATTTTAAATATCCAAAACAGGTGGGTAGATTTTTAAACCCATACAAAAATATCAATCATTGTTATTAATTACCCACCTAATTAGTAGGTTTATTCAACTTTTTTTATTGGTTGCTGGTAAAGAAAACCACCCACGGGATTCGTTATTTTTTTGATTATACATTCAAAACTTCATTATTTTTTAAACATTTTTAGCAACAAAAAATTGCGGATGCTTTGTGTCTTTTAATTAAATTTGAGAAATATAGTACATACATTAAATATAAACTAAGGCTTCGTTAAAGGTATTTTTTAAACAGGAATATATAATTCTTTTTTCCATATAAAGAGATGATACGAAGCTATTCTTTGACATGTCTGAATGCTGCTTGAATAAGCAATGTTGCCAGACTTTTGTAATAATTTGTTATTATTGAAGGTTATTTTTTATATAAAAAACTAACCAGAACTAACAAACAACAACTTTCAAACTATGATCTAGTTCTGGTTAGTTCCGGTTAGGTTTTCCTCGTTAAATTGTATTTTTTTTATAATAAATGCGCCGTTCTGGTCGGTCATGATTAGTGCTGGTTAGTTAAAGCGGCTTTTTATTTTCCCTAATTATATTTGTAACTGGCTTGAAATTCAAATATTTTTGATTGAATGAAAATTATCCTTATGGTAACGGCAAAGTTTTTTATTATAAATTAATAATATTTCCGTTTAGCAACACTGTAAACGTCTTGAAGCGATGCATGAATTTATTACATGTAAATCGTAAATAGTTAAAATAAAATGTCAAATAATGACCAATTTTTAGAATTTTTATTGCGCTTTTCTTGGTGAAAACTACATCATCCGCATTTTTTGCCTTAAATAATAATACTTAAAGAATATTTTACATTGCAAATTTAAAAATCGTCCAATTCCGTGGGTGATTTTTTTTACAGACAAAAAATGTAATATGTAAGTAGTTATTTAGGCGCTTCATTAGTAGCATTTTACGTAAATTGAATCCATTTCTGCCTTAAAATCTTTAATAAGGATATTGCAGGAACGAAATTTACACTCCTACAACATTTTAGTTCTTCTTTCACACAAGTACATGTTGGAAATTCAATTTTGGGTTGACATAAAGCCATTGCACTACGTATTATGGCAGCAGCTCTTAATAAAGTTTAAATTTTGGACATTTCTTCAGGAAGTAAAAGATCTATCTGAACATCACTACCAATACTCGCAGAAAAGGTAGATATTGTCGAACTATTTTCGGGTAGGTTCGGAAACCGTTTTCCTATTTTTGTGCGATTTTATGTTTCTTTCAGAGATGTAGTGGCTGTAACATAATTTATGATATTTCTCATCAAACGCAAATAAATCTTTATAGCCACGTAATTTAGATATCATATTAATGTCGTTTCTATTCCTGGCAGCTTTATTACTTTTTTGATAGGTAGCTTTTCTACTACCTAAAAAGATTCAGTACTATGTAAAAAATAAATACCCTAAACAGGATTTATAAGGATAAAATTGAAATTCGTATTTTGTTTCAGTACAAAATATAAAAATAAATCCAATATACTATAAGGTACCTAATAATATTTAAATTACTTGTTTAAACAGATTTTTATATAACTTTTCTTCTTTTTTTTTACTATTGCTGCAAAAAAACACATTTGTCTAATATTAAAACTATCGCATTTAAGTTTTTGAAGGACCGGCGCAGCGCCACTGTTCTGATTCAAATTATGATAATAGTTTTGAGAATCTGTGTAAGTTTTACGACAGTCTTTATGATATTTTATTTTAATTTCGTCATTTAAAATACATTTTTTGACAGAATTTTTTTGCTAAATTGTCCGCCTTTTTCAGCACTTAATAGTAATGATAACAACCCTTGTATTCTAGGTCAGCGTTTCTCAACCTTTTTTGGCCCGCGGACCAAAATTTAGTTATTATTGTTTTTTTAATAAGTAAATTTTTTTCGCGGATCGAAAATTGTCTGCGGACCAGTAAAATTTCTCCAGGACACTGTGCCATGGTGGTCCGCTCGGACCTGGGTTGAGAATAGCTGTTCTAGGTCTTTGTAAAACAGATTTGTATCCATCATAACAATTTTCTTACAAATAATTCGCTTCATTGTTTTAAAATTTTAAATACATAAGCACACTCTAAATTTCGACAACCACCACTACTAATGTATTACTTAACTACGCACTATCCGCATGCGGGGTATTGGGTCCCGATAATACTTTTTTACGTCTGAAAAAATCGCTGTTGCCAAACGATACGCTCTAGGAAAAATTTTTTTCAATAACTTTTGTTATTATTTGGCTATATTTTCTTCGCTGCATGTATGAAAATATTTTCAAAAATAAAAAAGTTTATCGATTGGTGAAAATTTCATTACCAAAAATATTTATTTTTAGTTTATATGATTTTGGAGGAATGAAAGTCGAATTGTGCCCAAACTGTTTATAGGTTAAAAGCGCTACAGTGTGGGCTTTAATTTGACACAAAAAAATTTCGGTATCTTTGATAGTTTTAAAGTTATGGCGGTGGAAACAAAAAAATCCATTTTTTATAAGTTAAAAAAAATCACTTTTTATTAATTTAAAAGTTCAGACCACAAAAAAATGTCTAAAATACGATTTCATGTGCCCGGTGACATACTCAAAGAAACCTAACAGGTTTGTCTGGTTCTACGCCAAAAAAAAATACACGATAGACATACGGAATCGCTCCGCTAATTAGTATATTTAATATTTTTGAATTTTATATAGAGAGCGGAAACAAGCTTTACAGATATATTTTGCTAGGTATCTAAAAACAAGGCAACCAAGTGTTGATACTTTTAAAAGACTAGATAAAAACCTAGTTGTCCATAAATCGTTAAAAAAAATAAAAATAAATGAATAATAAATAAATAATAAAATAATAAAATAAAAAAAATAAATATTAAAAAAATAACAATAAATACTAAAATTTCATAAAAGAAGTGCAAAATATAAGTATTATTTTAAGGTTCTTGATGTCATTTGATAAATTTATTTTGTTTGCAAATATCATTTTTTTTTAATAAATACAATGTGTAGTATTAATAGTAAGGTAATTTTATTTTGAATCGAATAGTGATATAATATTCAGGGTGTCTTATTAAAAAAACTTTTATTGTATCTTTTAAACTAGATCCAATAAAAAAGTTAAGCACTCTACTGGATTCCACCTGAAATTTTACCCAAACTTGCTCTTAACTTTTTTCTATAAGAACCGAGATACAAAGTTGTGCTAAAATCGTCAAAATCTGAAAAACATACTTCGAGACGAATCAAGTTAGCCGCAGTCTGGTTTTACCGTTGCAGTTGTTTTATAAATCGTACTCAGAATTAGCCTTCAGATTTGCTGTATCTCCTATAGTTTCCTCAATACTGTAAAAATCCATCGAAAGGCGCCACTCTGTACAATGGGCTCCTCGTACATATTTTTTAGCCTAAAATTACCTTTTAATCCCAAATAACATTTCTGCCGAAAATGTTTTTGTACAAAAATTTACAACAGGGCTACATGCAAATTCAACTATAAAACCATGGCGACGACGGATTTCAGGTTTGACGCCAACATATGTGTATATTTATAAATAAACTTTTTAATTTTTATTTCAAATATAAATACCGTTTCAAAATAAAACTAAATGCCACTAAAATTGCAACAACATAAAATATAAAGTCCAATTTGAATGGTGTTAAAATTTATAAAGTTTTTTTATTTAACATAAATACACCAACACAAACATCAACATCCTGTTGTCCACAACCTAAACCTATATTTATTTCTTGGTATCCAATTAGATAAATAAATTGACAGATAAAGTAATAAAAGTGTCTTGGCTAAACATTCCTTGGAGAGTAAAAGTTTTCTTGTATTTTTGTTTTCTCTGTAGCTTTTACTTATTTCTATTTTTTTATACGAAAATTAAGTTTTATAAGAACATCGGTGTCTAAAACTATAGGCACGTAATAAAACTTTATTCTGGCCCTAAAGTAATT
>JAHBCN010017879.1:0-17693 GCA_019359885.1 Listronotus oregonensis
AAAATAAAAATTAAAAAAAAAATTTTTTTTTAAAATTAAAATTTTACCTAGAATTTTGGTTTTTTTTTTTTTTCCCCTAAAAAAATTAGCAAAACCAAGAAAATTATAATTTTTTTTTAAACAAGATTGGGGAACAAAAATAATAATAAATAGTTTTAAGTTAAAAATAAAATATTTTTTAAAATTGTTTTTTTTTAATGATGGTTAGAAATAATTTTAAAAAACCTATAAATAAAAATGAATAAATATTTTTTATCTAAAAATTGATTAAAATATTTTTAAAATTTTATTAAAAGTTATTTTTTGCTTTCGATTATATTTTTTTTAAGAAAAAAAAAAATTGTTTAAAAACAAAAAAATGAATTATTGAATAAAACCTTTTTTTCCTTTTTTAAAAAAAAATTTTGTTAAAATCAAATTATTTTTTTTTGTTTATTAAAAATATTTATATACTTTTTATTTTAAAAGTTAAAACTGACCACAACTAATTTAATAGGCAATAATCAACTTAAAAATTATTTTATTTTCTCTATTTCGGGAACAAAAAACAATTAGAGATAGATTGGGTTGCCCAAATCAAATTTTTAAAAAAGTTTCACTTTTTTTTAGTTTTAAATATCCTTCATAATATAAAAAAATTATTAAAAAATTTAAAATTTTTTAAATTAATTAGGTATACTTTTAAAATTTCCCCAATTTAACAAATTCCAAATAAGATCGAAAGGCAAAATTAATTTTTTAATTTTTGTTTTTGAAAAAAATGTTAGAATTTTTTTAAAAATAGTAATTGAAAGGGTGCATGAGAAGTTAAAGATATTTCGAAATATAGTTTGCAAAATTTTAAGTTACTTAACCCAAAATGCTTTGTTTAAATTGAAAAAATAATAAATTAAAAAAATTACTTTTTAAAAAATTAAAAATCTTATCCTAAATTTTTAGTGTTTTTATTATTGTCCATAAAAAAATTAGAAACAATTCAAGAAAATTAAAATTTTTTAACAGCAAGGGGAGAAAAAAAAAGGTTTTATTCATGTAATTTTTGCAATTTTTTTTGTTTTAAACAATTTGTTTTATTTTCTTAATAAATATAATCGGAAAAGCAAAAATTAGATTCTTTTTAATAAAATTATAAGTATTTTAATCAATTTTTTTAGATAAAAAGATTAATTTAGTATCCATTATTCATTTATTAGGTTTTTAGAATTGATTTCTAACTAACCATCATTAAAAGTAAACAATTTTAGAAAAATATTTTGATTTTGGATAACTTAAACACTATTTATTATTATTTTTTGTTCTCACAAGTCACTTGCTGTTAAAAAATTATAATTTTCTTGAATTGTTTGCTAATTTTTATATGGACAAGTAATAAAAACACTAAAATTCTAGGATAAGACTTTAATTTTTAAATAAGTAATTTTTTTTTAAATTTATTATTCTTTTCAATTTAAACAAAGCATTTTGGGTTAAGTAACTTAAAATTATTAGGCAAGACGACGTTTCTTGAAATATCTTTTAACTTCATCACCCTTTCCAATATATTTTGAAATTTAAATTTTTATTTAGTAAAAACTTAAATTTTTAAAATATTTTCTTCTATTCTTATCGTTTTTTTCCGAAATTTTAAATATACTAATTTTATAGAAAGAATTTTTAATTTTTTTTATCATGTAGATTTTAACTAATTTAGTCAAGAAAACTTAAAAAATTTATTAAAAAAAATTAATTTGGGTAACCTTTATCTACTTATTTTATTTTTGTCACAAATATTGATAAAAATATACTAATTTTAATTTATAAGTATTTTAAGTAATTGTTTAATAATTTCTTAGTATTAAAAATTATTTAAAACTAACCATCATTCAAAGTAAACATTTTTAAAAAATATTTGATTTGGTAACTTAAAGTACTATTTCATTTGGTTTTTTGTTCTAAGCAATTGATTTGAATATAAAATAATAATTTTAGTGGATTATTTGCCTATTGTGGTTAGTTGTGTCAGTTGTAGTAACTTGTCTAGATAAAAAGGATATAAATATTTTTAATAAGACGAAAAATAAAGAATAATTTGATTTTAACCAAAAATTTTGTACAAAAGGGGAAAAAAGGTTTTATTCATGTAATTTTTGCAATTTTTTTTTGTTTTAAACAATTTGTTTTATTTTCTTAATAAATATAATCGGAAAAGAAAAATTAGATTCTTTTAATAAAATTATAAGTATTTTAATCAATTTTTTTAGATAAAAAGATTAATTTAGTATCCTTTATTCATTTATTAGGTTTTTAGAATTGATTTCAACTAACCATCATTAAAAGTAAACAATTTTAGAAAAATATTTTGATTTTGGATAACTTTAAACACTATTTATTATTATTTTTTGTTCTCACAAGTCACTTGCTGTTAAAAAATTATAATTTTCTTGAATTGTTTGCTAATTTTTATATGGACAAGTAATAAAAACACTAAAAATTCTAGGATAAGACTTTAATTTTTTAAATAAGTAATTTTTTTTTAATTTATTATTCTTTTCAATTTAAACAAAGCATTTTGGGTTAAGTAACTTAAAATTATTAAGCAGAGACTGACTATTTCCTTGAATATATCTTTTAACTTCTCATGCACCCTTTCCAATTACTATTTTTAGAAAAAAATTCTAACATTTTTCATTTAGGTCATGAAAACTTAAAAATTTATTAAAAAAGTTAATTTTGCCTTTCTGATTTATTTCGAATTTTCTACGGTAAATTTTAAAAGTATACCTAATTAATTTATAAGATTTTAAGAATTGTTTAATAATTTTTGTATTATGAAGGATATTTAAAACTAACTCTCTTCCAAAGTGAAACTTTTTTAAAAATAATTGATTTGGGCTAACGTAAAGTCTATCTCTTATGGTTTTTTTTTCCCACGAAATAGATTTGAATATAAAATAATAATTTTAGTGGATTATTTGCCTATTGTGGTTAGTTGTGGTCAGTTGTAGTAACTTGTCTAGATAAAAGGTATATAAATATTTTTAATAAGACGAAAAATAAAGAATAATTTGATTTTAACCAAAAATTTCTGTACAAAAGGGGAAAAAAAAGGTTTTATTCATGTAATTTTTGCAATTTTTTTTCTTTTCTTAATAAATATTATCGGAAAAGCAAAAATTAGATTCTTTTTAATAAAATTATAAGTATTTTAATCAATTTTTTTAGATAAAAAGATTAATTTAGTATCCTTTATTCATTTATTAGGTTTTTAGAATTGATTTCTAACTAACCATCATAAAAAGTAAACAATTTTAGAAAAATACTTTGATTTTGGATAACTTAAACACTATTTATTATTATTTTTTGTTCTCACAAGTCACTTGCTGTTAAAAAATTATAATTTTCTTGAATTGTTTGCTAATTTTTATATGGACAAGTAATAAAAACACTAAAATAAAATAATAATTTTAGTGGATTATTTGCCTATTGTGGTTAGTTGTGGTCAGTTGTAGTAACTTGTCTAGATAAAAAGGTATATACATATTTTTAATAAGACGAAAAATAAAGAATAATTTGATTTTAACCAAAAATTTCTGTACAAAAGGGGAAAAAAAGGTTTTATTCATGTAATTTTTGCAATTTTTTTTGTTTTAAACAATTTGTTTTATTTTCTTAATAAATATAATCGGAAAAGCAAAAATCAGATTCTTTTAATAAAATTATAAGTATTTTAATAAATTTTTTTTTAGATAAAAAGATTAATTTAGTATCCTTTATTCATTTATTAGGTTTTAGAATTGATTTCTAACTAACCATCATTAAAAGTAAACAATTTTAGAAAAATATTTTGATTTTGGATAACTTAAACACTATTTATTATTATTTTTTGTTCTCACAAGTCACTTGCTGTTAAAAAATTATAATTTTCTTGAATTGTTTGCTAATTTTTATATGGGCCAGTAATAAAAACACTAAAAATTCTAGGATAAGACTTTAATTTTTTAAATAAGTAATTTTTTTTTTAATTTATTATTTTTTTCAATTTAAACAAAGCATTTTGGGTTAAGTAACTTAAAATTATTAAGCAGGGACTGACTATTTCCTTGAATATATCCTTGAATATATCCTTGAATATATCTTTTAACTTCTCATGCCCCCTTTCCAATTACTATTTTTAGAAAAAAATTCTAACATTTGTCATTTAGGTCAAGAAAACTTAAAAATTTATTAAAAAAAAAGTTAATTTTTGCCTTTATGATCTTATTTCGTAATTTGTTAGATATACTACGGTAAATTTTAAAAAGTATACCTAATTAATTTATAAGATTTTAAGAATTGTTTAATAATTTTGTATTATGAAGGATATTTAAAACTAACTCTTCTAAAGTGAAACTTTTTAAAAAATAATTGATTTGGGCTAACCTAAAGTCTATCTTTATTGTTTTTGTTCCCACAAAATAGATTTGAATATAAAATAATAATTTTAGTGGATTATTTGCCTATTGTGTTAGTTGTGGTCAGTTGTGTACTGTCTAGATAAAAAGGTATATAAATATTTTTAATAAGACGAAAAATAAAGAATAATTTGATTTTAACCAAAATTTTGTACAAAAGGGAAAAAAGGTTTTATTCATGTAATTTTTGCAATTTGTTTTTGTTTTAAACAATTTGTTTTATTTTCTTAATATATAATCGGAAAAGCAAAAATTAGATTCTTTAATAAAATTATAAGTATTTTAATCAATTTTTTAGATAAAAAGATTAATTTAGTATCCTTTATTCATTTATTAGGTTTTTAGAATTGATTTCTAACTAACCATCATTAAAGTAAACAATTTTAGATAAATATTTTGATTTTGGATAACTTAAACACTATTTATTATTATTTTTTGTTCTCACAAGTCACTTGCTGTTAAAAATTATAATTTTCTTGAATTGTTTGCTAATTTTTATATGGACAAGTAATAAAAACACTAAAAGTTCTAGATAAGACTTTAATTTTTAAATAAGTAATTTTTTTAATTTATTATTTTTCAATTTAAACAAAGCATTTTATGTTAAGTAACTTAAAATTATTAAGCAGAGACTGACTATTTCCTTGAATATATCTTTTAACTTCTCATTCCCCTTTCCAATTACTATTTTTAGAAAAAATTCTATCATTTTTCATTTAGGTCAGAAAACTTAAAATTTTTTAAAAAAAAAGTTAATTTTTGCCTTTCTGATCTTATTTCGTAATTTGTTAGAGATACTACGGTAAATTTTAAAAAGTATACCTAATTAATTTATAAGATTAATACAAAAATTATTAAACAATTCTTAAAATCTTATAAATTAATTAGGTATACTTTTAAAATTTACCGTAGTATCTCTAACAAATTACGAAATAAGATCAGAAAGGCAAAAATTAACTTTTTTAATAAATTTTTAAGTTTTCTTGACCTAAATGAAAAATGTTAGAATTTTTTCTAAAAATAGTAATTGGAAAGGGTGCATGAGAAGTTAAAAGATATATTGAAGGAAATAGTCAGTCTCTGCCTAATAATTTAAGTTACTTAACCCAAAATGCTTTGTTTAAATTGAAAAGAATAATAAATTAAAAAAAATTACTTATTTAAAAAATTAAAGTCTTATCCTAGAATTTTAGTGTTTTTATTACTTGTCCATATAAAAATTAGCAAACAATTCAAGAAAATTATAATTTTTTAACAGAAGTGACTTATGAAAACAAAAAATAATAATAAATAGTGTTTAAGTTATCCAAAATCAAAATATTTTTCTAAAATTGTTTACTTTAATGATGGTTAGTTAGAAATCAATTCTAAAACCTAATAAATGAATAAAGGATACTAAATTAATCTTTTTATCTAAAAAATTGATTAAAATACTTATAATTTTATTAAAAAGAATCTAATTTTGCTTTTCCGATTATATTTATTATGAAAATAAAATAAATTGTTTAAAACAAAAAAAATTGCAAAAGTTACATGAATAAAACCTTTTTTTCCCCTTTTGTACAGAAATTTTTGGTTAAAATCAAATTATTCTTTATTTTTCGTCTTATTAAAATATTTATATACCTTTTTATCTAGACAAGTTACTACAACTGACCACAACTAACCACAATAGGCAAATAATCCACTAAAATTATTATTTTATATTCCAATCTATTTCGTGGGAACAAAAAACAATAAGAGATAGACTTTAGGATAGCCCAAATCAATTATTTTTTAAAAAAGTTTTACTTTAGAAGAGAGTTAGTTTTAAATATCCTTCATAATACAAAAATTATTAAACAATTCTTAAAATCTTATAAATTAATTTATTTATTTATTTATTTATTTATTTATTTACGGGCAAAACCCATTTACAAATCTACAAAGTTTACAAATAAATTTAATGTGCACAATAATTAAAGTAATAAATATAAATATAAATATAAGCTGCACTTAGAATAAATAATCTAATCTATTATCACATTACACATCACAGTTCAAGACGTATCACATTTTTCTTAAATACATTAAAGGAGGAACTAAAAAAGTCATTGTCCACTCTATTTCCATTCATAAGCATTCTTGTGATAGGAGAAAACCTGCCATAATTGCTCCTATGAAAATCTACAGCAAAGAGAGACTGTTCTCTTGTGCTCCTCGGCGGAACACGAAAAGTGATTTTACTTAAAAGGCTTTGGCAATCAATGTTTCCATTAATTAATTTAAACAGAAAAAAAATATCAGCTTTTATTCTGCGTTCCGCCAGGGAGTCCAAGCCCAGTCTATGCCTTCGAACATCATAGGATTCTGGGGGAAAGTTAAATTTAAATGAAATAAACCTAGTGTACCTTTTCTGTACTCTCTCGATGTTTTGTATATGTACTGCATAAAAGGGTGACCAGATACAGGAAAGGTATTCCAAGTTTGATCTAACAAGAGTTTTATAAATATTGTTCAAACTATTTATGTTACGGAAATCCCTAGTGTTTCTACATACAAAACCCAACAACTTTAAAGATCTGTTTACCATATGTTCATAGTGGATGTGAAAGTCTAATTTAGTATCTAAGTGTAAACCCAAATCACAAATTGTGGTAACCCTTTCTAAAGGCTCACCGTTTATACCATAAACATAAGTGAGTGGATGCTGCGACCTATGAAAGGTCATTGTTTTACATTTTCTCACATTTAAATCCATCCTGTTTCTATCACACCATACACTCACTCTGCTCAGGTCATCATGCAAGTTTATAGCATCCTGAAAAGATTTCACAGGTACAAACAATTTCAAATCATCAGCAAAAAGTAGGGGTTGTGAGAATCGGATTTCCTTTCTAAGATCATTAATGAAAATATTAAAGAGATATGGACCTAGATGACTACCCTGAGGGACTCCCGATGTAACATGCACCTCTTGTGAAACAAAACCTTTACCTTTACAAACTGTTTTCTATTATTTAAATAAGATTTTAACCATCTAAGAGATGTACCAGTAAAACCAAAGGCTTCTAGTTTTTTCCTAAAATATGGTGATCAACAGTATCAAAAGCCTTACTAAAGTCGGTGTACACAGCATCTACTTGACACCCACTTTCCAAGGCATCTAACACTGCCTGTGTAAACAACAACATATTTGTTGTGGTGGATCTGCCATCAAAAAAGCCATGCTGTTCCTGATTCATAATAGACATAATTGGGTGTTTAATGTCATCACAAACAATTTTTTCAAAAAGCTTTGGGATAGTACTTAGTTTGGAAATTGGTCTATAATTTGTAGCATCAGAGTAGTTTCCGTTCTTATGTATAGGTGTGATATAACTCTGTTTCCATCTTTCAGGAAAAACACCACTCTTAAGTGATAGGTTAAAAAGCAAATAAAGAGGATTCGAAAGAGAATAGACACAATTTACTAGTAAACCAGAAGGCACATCATCAGGTCCAGGACCAATACCTTGTTTCAGATCCAAAATATATTGAAAAACCTTCCCCACAGAAATCGAACAATCATATAAATTTAGAGAACTCTCACTCTCAAGACCAGGCAAGTGTTCACAGACACCACTCGGTTTATAAACACTTTCAAAGTGCGTTTTAAAAATATCTACTATTGCTTGTGCTTGGTATGCTTTTTAAAATTTACCGTAGTATCTCTAACAAATTACGAAATAAGATCAGAAAGGCAAACATTAACTTTTTTTTAATAAATTTTTAAGTTTTCTTGACCTAAATGAAAAATGTTAGAATTTTTTTCTAAAAATAGTAATTGGAAAGGGGGCATGAGAAGTTAAAAGATATATTCAAGGAAATAGTCAGTCTCTGCTTAATAATTTTAAGTTACTTAACCCAAAATGCTTTGTTTAAATAGCAAAAAATAATAAATTAAAAAAAAATTACTTATTTAAAAAATTAAAGTCTTATCCTAGAATTTTTAGTGTTTTTATTACTTGCCCATATAAAAATTAGCAAACAATTCAAGAAAATTATAATTTTTTAACAGCAAGTGACTTGTGAGAACAAAAAATAATAATAAATAGTGTTTAAGTTATCAAAAATCAAAATATTTTTCTAAAATTGTTTACTTTGAATGATGGTTAGTTAGAAATCAATTCTAAAAACCTAATAAATAATAAAGGATACTAAATTAATCTTTTTATCTAAAAAATTGATTAAAATATTTATAATTTTATTAAAAAGAATCTAATTTTGCTTTTCGATTATATTTATTAAGAAAATAAAACAAATTGTTTAAAACAAAAAAAAATGCAAAATTACATGAATAAAACCTTTTTTCCCTTTTGTACAGAAATTTTGGTTAAAATCAAATTATTTTTATTTTCGTCTTATTAAAAATATTTAATACCTTTTTACCTAGACAAATTACTACAACTGACCACAACTAACCACATAGGCAATATCCACTAAAATTATTATTTTATTTCAAATCTATTTCGTGGAACAAAAAATAAGAGATAGACTTTAGGTTGCCCAAATCAATTATTTTTTAAAAAAGTTTACTTTAGAAGAGTTAGTTTTAAATATCCTTCATAATACAAAAATTATTAAACAATTCTTAAAATCTTATAAATTAATTAGGTATACTTTTAAAATTTACCGTAGTATCTCTAACAAATTACGAAATAAGATCAGAAAGCAAAAATTAACTTTTTTTAATAAATTTTTAAGTTTTCTTGACCTAAATGAAAAAGTTAGAATTTTTTCTAAAAATAGTAATTGGAAAGGGGCATGAGAAGTTAAAAGATATATTCAAGGAAATAGTCAGTCTCTGCTTAATAATTTTAAGTTACTTAACCCAAAATGCTTTGTTTAAATTGAAAAAAATAATAAATTAAAAAAAATTACTTATTTAAAAATTAAAGTCTTATCCTAGAATTTTTAGTGTTTTTATTACTTGCCCATATAAAAATTAGCAAACAATTCAAGAAAATTATAATTTTTTAACAGCAAGTGACTTGTGAGAACAAAAAATAATAATAAATAGTGTTTAAGTTATCAAAATCAAAATATTTTTCTAAAATTGTTTACTTTTAATGATGGTTAGTTAGAAATCAATTCTAAAAACCTAATAAATGAATAAAGGATACTAAATTAATCTTTTTATCCAAAAAAATTGATTGAAATACTTATAATTTTATTAAAAAGAATCTAATTTTTGCTTTTCCGATTATATTTATTAAGAAAACAAAACAAATTGTTTAAAACAAAAAAAAAATTGCAAAAATTACATGAATAAAACCGTTTTTTCCCCTTTTGTACAGAAATTTTTGGTTAAAATCAAATTATTCTTTATTTTTCGTCTTATTAAAAATATTTATATACCTTTTTATCTAGACAAGTTACTACAACTGACCACAACTAACCACAATAGGCAAATAATCCACTAAAATTATTATTTTATATTCAAATCTATTTCGTGGGAACAAAAACAATAAGAGATAGACTTTAGGTTGCCCAAATCAATTTTTTTTAAAAAAGTTTACTTTAGAAGAGAGTTAGTTTTAAATATCCTTCATAATACAAAATTATTAAACAATTCTTAAAATCTTATAAATTAATTAGGTATACTTTTTAAAATTTACCGTAGTATCTCTAACAAATTACGAAATAAGATCAGAAAGGCAAAAATTAACTTTTTTTAATAAATTTTTAAGTTTTCTTGACCTAAATGAAAAATGTTAGAATTTTTTTCTAAAAATAGTAATTGGAAAGGGTGCATGAGAAGTTAAAAGATATATTCGAGGAAATAGTCAGTCTCTGCTTAATAATTTTAAGTTACTTAACCCAAAATGTTTTGTTTAAATTGAAAAGAATAATAAATTTAAAAAAATTACTTATTTAAAAAATTAAAGTCTTATCCTAGAATTTTTAGTGTTTTTATTACTTGTCCATATAAAAATTAGCAAACAATTCAAGAAAATTATAATTTTTTAACAGCAAGTGACTTGTGAGAACAAAAAATAATAATAAATATTGCTTAAGTTATCCAAAATCAAAATATTTTTCTAAAATTGTTTACTTTTAATGATGGTTAGTTAGAAATCAATTCTAAAAACCTAATAAATGAATAAAGGATACTAAATTAATCTTTTTATCTAAAAAAATTGATTAAAATACTTATAATTTTATTAAAAAGAATCTAATTTTTGCTTTTCCGATTATATTTATTAAGAAAATAAAACAAATTGTTTAAAACAAAAAAAATTGCAAAACTTACATGAATAAAACCTTTTTTTTCCCTTTTGTACAGAAATTTTTGGTTAAAATCAAATTATTCTTTATTTTTCGTCTTATTAAAAATATTTATGTACCTTTTTATCTAGACAAATTACTACAACTGACCACATCTAACCACAATAGGCAAATATCCACTAAAATTATTATTTTATATTCAAATCTATTTCGTGGAAACAAAAAATAGTAAGAGATAGACTTTAGGTTAGCCCAAATCAATTATTTTTTAAAAAAGTTTCACTTTAGAAGAGAGTTAGTTTTAAATATCCTTCATAATACAAAAATTATTAAACAATTCTTAAAATCTTATAAATTAATTAGGTATACTTTTTAAAATTTACCGTAGTATCTCTAACAAATTACGAAATAAGATCAGAAAGGCAAAAATTAACTTTTTTTTAATAAATTTTTAAGTTTTCTTGACCTAAATGAAAAACGTTAGAATTTTTTTCTAAAAATAGTAATTGGAAAGGGGGCATGAGAAGTTAAAATATATATTCAAGGAAATAGTCAGTCTCTGCTTAATAATTTTAAGTTACTTAACCCAAAATGCTGTGTTTAAATTGAAAAAAATAATAAATTAAAAAATAATTACTTATTTAAAAAATTAAAGTCTTATCCTAGAATTTTTAGTGTTTTTATTACTTGCCCATATAAAAATTAGCAAACAATTCAAGAAAATTATAATTTTTTAACAGCAAGGGACTTGCGAAAACAAAAAAAAATAATAAATAGTGTTTAAGTTATCCAAAATCAAAATATTTTTCTAAAATTGTTTACTTTTAATGATGGTTAGTTAGAAATCAATTCTAAAAACCTGACCACAACTAACCACAATAGGCAAATAATCCACTAAAATTATTATTTTATATTCAAATCTATTTCGTGGAAACAAAAAATAGTAAGAGATAGACTTTAGGTTAGCCCAAATCAATTATTTTTTAAAAAAGTTTCACTTTAGAAGAGAGTTAGTTTTAAATATCCTTCATAATACAAAAATTATTAAACAATTCTTAAAATCTTATAAATTAATTAGGTATACTTTTTAAAATTTACCGTAGTATCTCTAACAAATTGAGAAATAAGATCAGAAAGGCAAAAATTAACTTTTTTTTAATAAATTTTTAAGTTTTCTTGACCTAAATGAAAAATGTTAGAATTTTTTTCTAAAAATAGTAATTGGAAAGGGGGAATGAGAAGTTAAAAGATATATTCAAGGAAATAGTCAGTCTCTGCTTAATAATTTTTAGTTACTTAACATAAAATGCTTTGTTTAATTTGAAAAAAATAATAAATTAAAAAAAAATTACTTATTTAAAAAATTAAAGTCTTATCCTAGAACTTTTAGTGTTTTTATTACTTGCCCATATAAAAATTAGCAAACAATTCAAGAAAATTATAATTTTTTAACAGCAAGTGACTTGTGAGAACAAAAAATAATAATAAATAGTGTTTAAGTTATCCAAAATCAAAATATTTTTCTAAAATTGTTTACTTTTAATGATGGTTAGTTAGAAATCAATTCTAAAAACCTAATAAATAAATAAAGGATACTAAATTAATCTTTTTATCTAAAAAAATTGATTAAAATACTTATAATTTTATTAAAAAGAATCTAATTTTTGCTTTTCCGATTATATTTATTAAGAAAATAAAACAAATTGTTTAAAACAAAAAAAAATGCAAAAATTACATGAATAAAACCTTTTTTTCCCTCTTATGTACAGAAATTTTTGGTTAAAATCAAATTATTATTTATCTTTCGTCTTATTAAAAATATTTATATACCTTTTTACCTAGACAAGTTACTACAACTGACCACAACTAACCACATTAGGCAAATAATCCACTAAAATTATTATTTTATGTTCAAATCTATTTCGTGGGAACAAAAAACAATAAGAGATAGACTTTAGGTTAGCCCAAATCAATTCTTTTTTAAAAAAGTTTTACTTTAGAAGAGAGTTAGTTTTAAATATCCTTCATAATACAAAAATTATTAAACAATTCTTAAAATCTTATAAATTAATTAGGTATACTTTTTAAAATTTACCGTAGTATCTCTAACAAATTACGAAATAAGATCAGAAAGGCAAAAATTATCTTTTTTTAATAAATTTTTAAGTTTTCTTGACCTAAATGAAAAATGTTAGAATTTTTTTCTAAAAATAGTAATTGGAAAAGGGGCATGAGAAGTTAAAAGATATATTCAAGGAAATAGTCACTCTCTGCTTAAAAATTTTAAGTTACTTAACCCAAAATGCTTTGTTTAAATTGAAAAAAATAATAAATTAAAAAAAAAAAATTACTTATTTAAAAAATTAAAGTCTTATCCTAGAATTTTTAGTGTTTTTATTACTTGCCCATATAAAAATTAGCAAACAATTCAAGAAAATTATAATTTTTTAACAGCAAGTGACTTGTGAGAACAAAAAATAATAATAAATAGTGTTTAAGTTATCCAAAATCAAAATATTTTTCTAAAATTGTTTACTTTTAATGATGGTTAGTTAGAAATCAATTCTAAAAACCTAATAAATGAATAAAGGATACTAAATTAATCTTTTTATCTAAAAAAAATTGATTGAAATACTTATAACTTTATTAAAAAGAATCTAATTTTTGCTTTTCCGATTATATTTATTAAGAAAATGAAACAAATTGTTTATAACAAAAAAAATTGCAAAAATTACATGAATTAAACTTTTTTTTTCCCTTTTGTATAGAAATTTTTGGTTAAAATCAAATTATTCTTTATTTTTCGTCTTATTAAAAATATTTATATACCTTTTTATCTAGACAAGTTACTACAACTGACCACAACTAACCACAATAGGCAAATAATCCACTAAAATTATTATTTTATATTCAAATCTATTTCGTGGGAACAAAAAACAATAAGAGATAGACTTTAGGTTAGCCCAAATCAATTATTTTTTAAAAAAGTTTTACTTTAGAAGAGAGTTAGTTTTAAATATCTTTCATAATACAAAAATTATTAAACAATTCTTAAAACCTTATAAATTAATTAGGTATACTTTTTAAAGTTTACCGTAGTATCTCTAACAAATTACGAAATAAGATCAGAAAGGCAAAAATTAACTTTTTTTTAATAAATTTTTAAGTTTTCGTGACCTAAATGAAAAATGTTAGAATTTTTTTCTAAAAATAGTAATTGGAAAGGGTGCATGAGAAGTTAAAAGATATATTCAAGGAAATAGTCAGTCTCTGCTTAATAATTTTAAGTTACTTAACCCAAACTGCTTTGTTTAAATTGAAAAGAATAATAAATTAAAAAAAAAATACTTATTTAAAAAATTAAAGTCTTATCCTAGAATTTTTAGTGTTTTTATTACTTGCCCATATAAAAATTAGCAAACAATTCAAGAAAATTATAATTTTTTAACAGCAAGTGACTTGTGAGAACAAAAAATAATAATAAATAGTGTTTAAGTTATCCAAAATCAAAATATTTTTCTAAAATTGTTTACTTTTAATGATGGTTAGTTAGAAATCAATTCTAAAAACCTAATAAATGAATAAAGAATACTAAATTAATCTTTTTATCTAAAAAAATTTATTGAAATACTTATAACTTTATTAAAAAGAATCTAATTTTTGCTTTTCCGATTATATTTATTAAGAAAATAAAACAAATTGTTTAAAACAAAAAAAAATTGCAAAAATTACATGAACAAAACCTTTTTTTTCCCCTTTTGTACAGAAATTTTTGGTTAAGAAATCAATTCTAAAAACCTAATAAATGAATAAAGGATACTAAATTAATCATTTTATCTAAAAAAATTGATTGAAATACTTATAACTTTATTAAAAAAATCTAATTTTTGCTTTTCCGATTATATCTATTAAGAAAATAAAACAAATTGTTTAAAACAAAAAAAATTGCAAAAATTACATGAACAATACCTTTTTTTCCCCTTTTGTACAGAAATTTTTGGTTAAAATCAAATTATTCTTTATTTTTCGTCTTATTAAAAATATTTATATACCTTTTTATCTAGACAAGTTACTACAACTGACCACAACTAACCACAATAGGCAAATAATCCACTAAAATTATTATTTTATATTCAAATCTATTTCGTGGGAACAAAAAACAATAAGAGATAGACTTTAGGTTAGCCCAAATCAATTATTTTTTAAAAAGTTTCACTTTAGAAGAGAGTTAGTTTTAAATATCCTTCATAATACAAAAATTATTAAACAATTCTTAAAATCTTATAAATTAATTAGTTATACTTTTTAAAATTTACCGTAGTATCTCTAACAAATTACGGAATAAGATCAGAAAGGCAAAAATTAACTTTTTTTTAATAAATTTTTAGGTTTTCTTGACCTAAATAAAAAATGTTAGAATTTTTTTCTAAAAATAGTAATTGGAAAGGGGGCATGAGAAGTTAAAAGATATATTCAAGGAAATAGTCAGTCTGTGCTTAATAATTTTAAGTTACTTAACCCAAAATGCTTTGCTTAAATTACAAAAAATAATAAATTAAAAAAAAATACTTATTTAAAAAATTAAAGTCTTATCCTAGAATTTTTAGTGTCTTTATTACTTGCCCATATAAAAATTAGCAAACAATTCAAGAAAATTATAATTTTTTAACAGCAAGTGACTTGTGAGAACATAAAATAATAATAAATATTGTTTAAGTTATCCAAAATCAAAATATTTTTCTAAAATTGTTTACTTTTAATGATGGTTAGTTAGAAATCAATTCTAAAAACCTAATAAATGAATAAATACCTTTATTCAAAATTTTTTATTTTTTAGAATTTATTTCTCTCCATTTATTAAAATTAAACAATTTTAAAAAAAATTTTTATTTTGAAAATTAAACACTTTTTTTTTTTTTTTGGTTTAAATACTTTTTTAAAAAATTTTTTTGAATTGTTTCTAATTTTAACAATAATTAAAAAAAAAAATTTAATAAAATTTTTTTTTAAATAAGTAATTTTTTTTTAATTTTTATTTTTTCTTTAAACAAACATTTTTTAAAAAAAATTATTAAAAATTATTTCCTTTTAATCTTTTAAATTCATGCACCCCCTTTTTTTTAAAAATTTAAATTTTTTTTGGTCAAAAAAAATTAAAAATGTATTAAAAAAAAGTTAAGCCTTTCGATCATTTTGAATTTTTAAGATCTACAAAATTTTAAAAAAAAATAATTAATTTAAAATTTTAAAATTTTTTAAGCTTTTTATTTGAAAAATTTAAAAACAATTTTTAAAGTGAAAATTTTAAAAAAATTTTTTTTGGGGAACTAAATTTTCTTATTGTTTTTTTTAATTTTGTTTGAATATAAAATAATAATTTTATATTTTTTTTATTTTTATTTGGGGGGTTTTTTGAATTATTTTTAACTAACCATCATTAAAATAAACAATTTTAGAAAAATATTTTGATTTTGGAAACTTAAACACTATTTATTATTATTTTTTTTCACAAGTCACTTGCTTTAAAAAATAATTTTCTTAATTGTTTGCTAATTTTATATGGGCAAGTAATAAAAAAACAAAAAAATTTTAGGATAAGACTTTAATTTTTTAAATAAGTAATTTTTTTTTTTAAATTTTTTATTTTTTTTAATTTAAACAAAGCATTTTGGGTTAATAATTAAAATTATTAAGCAGAGACTGACTATTTCCTTTAAATATTTTTAACTTCTCATCCCCTTTCCCAAATTTCTATTTTTAGAAAAAAAAAATTTAAAATTTTTCATTTGGTCAAGAAAAATTTTAAAAAAATTTTTTAAAAAAAAAATTAATTTTTTCCCTTTTTGATCTTATTTCGTAATTTGTTAGAATACTACGGTAAATTTTAAAAATATACCTAATTAATTTATAAGATTTTAAGAATTGTTTAATTTTTTGTATTAAAAAAGGTATTTAAAACAACCTTTTAAATGAAACTTTTTAAAAAAAATTATTTGGGCAAACCTAAAGTCTATCTCATTGTTTTTTGTTCCCACGAAATAGATTTGAATATAAAATAATAATTTTATGGATTTTTGCCATTTGTTTTTTGGGGAGTTGTAGTAACTTTCTAGATAAAAAGGATATAAATATTTTTAATAAGACGAAAAATAAAGAATAATTTGATTTTAACCAAAAATTTCTGTACAAAAGGGGAAAAAAAAAGGTTTTTTTCATGTAATTTTTCAATTTTTTTTTTTTTTTAAAAAACTTTTTTTTTTCTTAATAAATATTATCGGGGAAAACAAAAAAATTGATTTTTTTAATAAAATTTAAGTATTTTAATCATTTTTTTTGATAAAAAAATTAATTTAGTATCCTTTATTCATTTATTAGGTTTTTTGAATTGATTTCTAACTAAATCTTAAAATAAACAATTTTAGAAAAATATTTTGATTTTGGATAACTTAAACCTATTTATTATTATTTTTTTTCTCACAAGTCACTTGCTGTTAAAAAAATTTTAATTTTCTTAATTGTTTGCTAATTTTTATATGGACAAGTAATAAAAAATAAAAATTCTGGATAAAACTTTAATTTTTTTAAAAAAGTATTTTTTTTTTTAAATTTTTTTTCTTTTCAATTTAAACAAAGCATTTTGGGTTTAATTTAAAAATTTTTAAGCAGGGACTGACTATTTCCTTGAATATATCTTTTAACTTCTCATGCCCCCCCTTTTCCCAAATTTCTATTTTTTGAAAAAAATTCTAACGTTTGTCATTTAGGTCAAGAAAAAAATTAAAAAATTTTTTAAAAAAAAATTAATTTTTCCTTTATGATCTTATTTCGTAATTTGTTAGATATACTACGGTAAATTTTTTAAAAATATACCTAATTAATTTATAAGATTTTAAGAATTGTTTAATAATTTTTGTATTATGAAGGATGTTTAAAACTAACTCTCTTAAAAGGAACCGTTTTAAAAAAAAATTGATTTGGCTAACCTAAAGTCTATCTCTTATTGTTTTTTGTTCC